>PYSQ01000160.1:0-65706 GCA_003049435.1 Nakataea oryzae | reverse complement strand
CTGCTTTTCCATGTGCAAGCAAGCTGCGCGCTCCATCATCGCGGGGCAGAGGCGAGGACGCGGACTGAGTGACCAACTGACTGACTCGACGGCCATAAATAACAGCGCCTACTCTGGAGGTACGGAATGCGTCACACAAGAGAGAGCATGAGGCTCAGAGCAGTCACCACGCTGGCTGCCGTCTGCCCGTCCATGGCTAACCAATCCGTCCGATTCGCCGGAAAACAGGTCTCGACACCTCGGTAAGTCTGGGCCTGGGACATGGGCGTCGCAGCGGCCCCTCGGTGGCGGCGGGGGAGCAGAGAAGCAGATTGCTGACCCATCGTTCGTCCTCCCCGTCCAGACCATCCTCGTCTGGCTGATCGAACAGGGCTACACAGTCGTCTGCTTCCTCGCCAATGTCGGACAGGAGGAGAACTGGGACGAGGTGCGGGCCAAGGCCAAGAAGCTGGGTGCCGAGGAGATGGTGATCCTGGACCTGCAGAAGGAGTTCGTCGAGCAGCTCGTCTTCCGCGCCATCCAGTGCAATGCCATCTACGAGGACCGCTACCTGCTGGGCACGTCGCTGGCCCGCCCCGTCATCGCCCGCGCGCAGGTCCGCGTCGCCGAGGAGTACAACTGCCAGTACCTGAGCCACGGCTGCACCGGCAAGGGCAACGACCAGGTCCGCTTCGAGCTCGCCTTCAAGGCCTGCAACCCGTCCATCAAGGTCATCGCCCCCTGGCGCATGCCCGAGTTCATTGAAAAGTTCCAGGGCCGCCAGGACCTGCTCAAGTACGCGGCCGAGAAGAACATCCCCGTCTCGAGCAGCCCCAAGGCCCCCTGGTCCATGGACGACAACCTCGTCCACTGCAGCTACGAGGCCGGCGTGCTCGAGGACCCTGACCACACCCCTCCCAAGGAGCTGTGGACCCGCACCGTCGACCCGCTCGACGCCCCCGCGACGCCCCAGGAGTTCACGGTCGAGTTCGAGAAGGGTATCCCGACCAAGGTGACGGTCGACAGCAAGGACACGACGGGCTCCGTCGAGGTCTTCAAGCTGCTCAACAAGCTCGGCCACGACCACGGCGTCGGCCGCATCGACATTGTCGAGAACCGCTTCATCGGCCTCAAGTCGCGCGGCTGCTACGACACCCCCGGCCTGACCATCGCCCGCCTGGCCCACCTGGACCTCGAGGGCCTGGTCATGGACTCGCGCGTGCGCGAGCTGCGCGACCAGTTCTGCACCCTGTCGTGGTCGCGCCAGCTGTACAACGGCATGTACTTCTCGCCTGAGCGCGAGTTCGTCGAGAACTCGATCGTCTTCTCGCAGCAGAACGTCACGGGCCAAGTCCGCATGGCCGTCTACAAGGGCAACGCCTACGTGCTCGGCCGCAAGAGCGACGCCTCCAACCTCTACTCGGAGGAGGACGCCTCGATGGACTCGCTCGAGGGCTTCTCGCCCATGGACACCACGGGCTTCATCGAGATCAACGCCATCCGCCTCAAGAAGTACGGCCTGCAGAAGATCAAGGACGGCCAGCCCCTGACCAAGTCCTAGTGCTGTTGCTTTTCAGACAGCTAGCTCGTCGGTTTGTTGCTTTCTTGGGTTTGAGGCGTCAGGGTGGTGGGCGATATCTGGGGAGGTCGACGACGGGAAAAGGCGCCTACATGTGATTTGAGATCATGGCCGCTTCGCTTCCACGTCGCCTCAATCAAAGAGGTCTGAAATAGATGAGGAAAATTCCCAAGCTATGTCATCCCATCTCATAGTCCAGGTGAATCATGGCGAAACCAGGGCATTTTGGTAGTCCTGTCGTGTTTATATGCCCGTATGCACATTTCTATCTCTTGCGCTGACATTCCCTTTTCAAAATTGGGACCGTTCCGCCGCTTTCCTGCTCTGCTCTAAAGATGCACGACTTTTTGCCCTCATTTGTACCCCTGTGGACCAACAAGTAGAAAAAAGGAAGAAAAGAAGAAAGAGTATCCAAGAAAGAGCGAAGACCAGAATCGAGAGAGAGAGAGAAAAAAAACATATCCGTGGAGAAACGAAAAGAGAGGGGAATAAAAAAATACATGCTGAAATCAGATAACCCCTCATCATCGTTCGTACTCATATAACCAGCCCAAACTCTGCCTCGTCACGCTCGAGCCTCTCGAGCCCGCTGCAGACGGCGCCGTAGACGCGTAGCGGGACCGCCACCTCGAAGCTCTCGCAGGGCAGCGTTTCAGCGGCGACTAGCACGAGGCCGCCGCGGTCATCGCGCGACACCTCCTCGAGCAGCGGATGCGACTGGTCACGGCTGTGCTGCTGGGCGTAGTAACTGAAGCTGTTGTTGGGGCCGCCAGGGGTCGGGAGGGCGGCGCGCTCCGTCCGCCTGCTGCCTGTGTCACTGTCGTCGTCACCGTTGTCTTCGTCGTCGTCGTCGTCTTCGTCTTCGCCAGGTCTGCCCCCCCCACCACCACCACCACTGCCAACGTTATTGTTGGCGTGGTACTTGGCTGGCGAGGGTGGCGGCAGCGGGTGGTTTGCCGTTGCGGCCGCGCTGGGGACGACGAACTCGAGGCGGATCTTCCAGTCGAGGCTGATGCCGCTCGTGACAAACTCCGGGGTGGCCGAGACGGGGATGGTGGGGCTGAAGACTATGCGGCGGGCGTACATGGCGGCCTCCGACGACGTCACGTACACCTTGCGCGTGACGCGGTGCACGCTGGCGTCTGACCTGAGCGCGAGGGACGGGTCGACACGCTCGGCCGTCTCGAGCGCCGCGTGCAGTGCGTAGCACGGGACCTGGGCCTGCGAGAAGTCGATCGTCATGGTCACGGCCTCGCCTAGGCGCCACGCGGGGCGAGCGAGCGTCACCACCCCGACGCGCCGCCCGTTGCGCGCAATCTCGAACCGGTTCGCGCTCTGCTGGCCCGCCGACGTCAGGTTGCTGCGCAGGATGGCCAGGTCGATGGCCTCCTTGGCCGACGTGTTGACCACGGGGCTGTTGGGGGCGATCTCGTCGAACAGCGACGCCGCCGAGGGCCGCCGCGAGATGGTAGGGGAGGGCGAGAGGTGATAGCCCGTGTGGTCGACCGTGGGCGAAAGGAGGCTCTGGTGCGGCCCCTGGTTTGGCCGATGCACCAGCTCGTCTACGTAGGCCAGAAAGCCGGCCATGGTTGACGAGGAAGGGGGCGGTGCCGGCTTCTTCTTGGCTAGCTCCGCAGCGGCGGCGCCCTCCTCGAGGGTGCGCACATGTGCGAGGTCCTTGAGCAGGACGTAGGGCGCCATCAGGTCGTGGCCCAGAATCTCGCCGTGGCTGTTGACGCTGCCCAGGACGCGGAAGGGCACGTCGACCGACTTGAGCTGCTGCTCCTTGGCGCCGCCGGGCCGTTGGGTTCCGACGACGAGGCTGTATGATATCTTCATGGCCTTGCCCTTGTGCGTGGGCGGCAGGCCCTTGGGTAGGCGGAATGTGTACTCAAACGTCCTGCTCTCGCCGGGGGCCAGCCGCAGGTCGACAAAAAGGATGGACTGCGGGGTTGAGAGGAGTGGAACTGCCTTTGCGCCTGCAATGCCGCGCATCTCCTTGATGGTGCTGAGCTCACCGCCTCCTAATAGCTCGCCGAGCGAGTTGGTGAAACTGCCCCAGCCAAAGGAGCGCAGCAGGCCGCTCTCGCGCCGGGCTGCCGACGCCTGAGTCTCGACACCGATGACGCCGCCGCCCTGGCCACCGACGACGGCCTTGCGTTTCACCTGCTCAAAGGGCGCGAGGTCGATGAGCGAGCCGTCGAGCGTAAAAGAGCCCTGGATCTGCGCGTAGCCCATCATGAGAGCCTCTGGCGCCTTGGTCCGGTGGTGATGCACCAAGAGGTTGGAGCGCTGCCGCAGGTGGAGCGGCCTGCTGCTGCTGCCGCCGCCGCCGCCGGCGACGCCGGCTGTCCTGTGCGGCAGCGTAGTGACGTACTCGGACGCGAGCGTCTCGGTAGAGTTGTTGCTGACCGAGTAGAAACCCCCGTCAATGCTGCTACGGGGTGTGCCGGCGATGCTCGAAGTCGAGAGCACCCGCGCGGCCGCCGCTGCTGCGCCTGCTAGGGCGTCACTCTCGTCGATGGTTGGGATCGACTGGTCCTTGTTCATGATGCCGCCAGCGCGAGGGGAGGACATCCGCGTGATGCCAATAACCCCCACCGTCGGGGTTGCGTATTCATCGACGGGGGTTGTGAGGTCGTCCTCGGATGTCTGCTGTAGTAGGGGCGTCTGCGTGGCGGGGAACCTGAATCCCGAGAGGGCCTCGGTCGTCGGTCGTGGGGACGGCACGGCGCTGGCGATGCCGATGCCTATGCCCGGCGTGTTGGGGGCCGTCGAGGGGCCCGAAGAGTTGGAGGGCGGATACGAAGCGTTCAGGAGAGGCGATGGCTGTGGATGGAAAGGTGGCCGCTGGGGGTGTGAGGCTGTCGAGCAACAAGGGCGGGGAAAAAACATGTCAGTCCAAGGCTTTGCGCCGCCGTCGGTCAACCGTGCACAATGCCAATCCCCGGTGATACATACCTGACCGAGGCCCGTTGATGGCGGGGCCGCGCGAGTTGATCTGTAGACTCGATGCCCTTGCGTGGCCCCTGAGCGCGCGCGGCGACTTCACAGACCCAGGCGCGGCGGCGCCCTGATCGTGCCACTTGCCCGGCGAGGACGGGGTCGGCGACCCGAGCGAGACGATGGATATGGACCGGCGGTGGCTGCGGCCGTTGCTCTGCTGCTGCGGGTCCTGGTCCTGGCCCGCCTCAGACGTGGGGCTGCTGGCAGCTTCACTGCTGGGCGGCCATGTCACCGAGCCCGAGCGGCTGCGCGCCAGCGGCGGGCCGCTGATGGAGTTGCTGCTCTTGTGGTGGCCGCGGGACACGGGTAGGGGCGGAGCGAGGCCCGACGACAACGAGGAGGTCTTTGGATGGTGTTGGTGCTGTTGGTTGTGGTGGTGGTGCTGGTTCTGGGGATGGTGCTGCTGGTGGTGCTGCTGCTGTTGCTGCTGGTGCTGCCTGGCCTGGGCGGCGACGAGGAGCGGGGATGGGTGGCTCTTGCGACGGTCGGCACTGCCGCTGGCGTGCTGCTTGGGCGAGGCAAGGGAGCCGGCGGACGAGGCCGAGTTGGGGGCGGCGGCGACGTTCTTGAAGGTGATGGAGCACTTCACCTCCTCGCCGGCGAAGACGGTCTGGTCGTGCCAGCGGACAAAGACGCGGATGTTGCTGCTGCCAGGGGCGCCGGGCGGCCCATCTGGCGGCGGCATTGTGTCTGTGGGTGTGCGGCGTCCTTTTTCTCGGGGCTCGCGGGTGGCACAGGGGGGCTTGGGGGTTGCGTAACCCTCAGGTGGTCGCCAATGCGGTTCTGTATTGCATCGTCGTCGCGGGCGGCGGCAGTCGGCACGGGGCGCGCGGCGTCGAGCTGAGGTCGCCAAGGTGGTCTGCAGTGGCCACGGTGGTGCCGGCGATGCGTGCGTCTGGCGGCTGCGTGGCCTGAAGGCCGAACGGGGGCGGGCGTCTTCGTGGGCGTCTTCGTGGCTGGGGCGCCGGCGGCAGTGCAGTGCCGCGAGCCTCTGTCGCCAGGACGGTGGATGCAGTTGGCGCCTCGTCGATTGCCGGGCAGGCTCGTCGGGGACGTGTGCTCGCTCGGGGTTGTGGCGGCGCTGGCAGCCGAGGGAGCTTGCGTCGCCCGCCGTCCTTTCCAATCGCTGATCAACTGCCAAGCAAGGTACGTACCATAGCACCACGCCGCCGGAACGTGCGGGGCGGTGGGGGCAGACACCCAAGCTTGACGTGCTGGCCGCCTTTGCCAAGGCTGCCCGGCCTATGCCTCAGGCACGAACTGCCCGAAGCGGCCTGGTGATGGCTTCAGCAGGCGCTTTCTCTTGTCCGTCTCTCCTTTTTTTTGTTTTTTTTTTCCTTCTTCTCACTCATTTCCTCACATCTTTCCGTCACATATTTTCATCTTCAATATTCAACCAATATGGAAACCTCGCGACTCACATAATGTTTTGTGTTAGCCCGTAAGCCGTATGTATTCTCATTCCCAACCATCTACTATCTACTGCACACAATATCCAGTCCATCACCAAACCGCACTCCCTCTTAGCCGCTCCCCCAGGTGAAATGACACTTCCGTGCATCACCACCCCTATACAATCCACCACAGCCCTGACTTACCCTTCAACTATGACACCAACTCCTTCCCACTTACGCCCGGCCTCCTCCCAGAGCCGGACCGCTACCGCCGCGGCCCGCGTCTTGGCCTCTTCGCGTGTAACTCCGTCCACTATGGAAGCTACACGCCGCTTTCCGACCTTGACGCTGCACTCAAAGAAGCCCTCCCCTGCCCCGTCATCTTCCGACGACGAAGACGACGAGGAAAGCGCCGACAAAGGCCGCTTCTGCCGGTCCTCCACCGAGTAAACAACCTTGTCACTGCCCGCCAACCTGCCCAGCTCCTCCTTGGGGTGCAGGATCTTGACCTTATCGGCGATGCACCGCCTGAGGTAGGGTAGTATCCCCGCCCTCTCCGCCACAGCCGCACATGCCTCCATCTCGCCCGAGTCGACCCATACGGCTCCTATCACGGCCTCGAACACGTCCGAGAACACCTTGGGCGCCCGCAGCCGCGCGAGCAGGTCCCAGGGGTACCTCATATCCTCCTCCATGGCCCGCCGGATCTCGCCTGCAAGAGCTGCGTGTCGTCGCACCGTCTGCTGCTGCACCGGGGTCAGCTCGCCCGACGAGTGTCGCATGAAGGCCCACAGCGGCAATCCTGGCTGCGGTTCTGCCTGCTCGATCCTCACGGCGTCCTCCTCGCTTTCCTCTTCTTCATCGTCTGCCTCCTCATCTCCAGACCCCCCGCTGTCTCTTCTCCAGAAACCGTTCTTGCCGCCCGTGACGTTATACTGTTGCGTTGCCGGCGCCCGCCACTCCATGGCTAGGAATGCCATAAAGTCGCCGTTGACCATAGCGGTGCGCAGCAGGTGCATATCCGACTGAGGCAGCGACGGCCTCAAATCACCACCGTCGCCACTGCCGCCTTCAGAAGCCGCAAAAAGCCGCGACACCACGACGCTGTCTAGGACGCTGTCGCCCAGAAACTCGAGCCGTTCAAGACAGCCCGTCACAGCGCCCGGCACGTTGTATGATGAGTGCGTCATTGCCTCAACCAACAGTGCCTTGTTCTGGAACGTGTAGCCCAGCATGACCTCGAGCGGCCTCATGGTGACTGGCAGCTCGACCACGCACGTCGGTGCCGCACTGAGCAGGATGTCGCGGCCCGCTTCAAGGCTGCGCCATCCCTGCTTGTCTTTGAGGGGGAGGAGCGTCGAGATGCACCGCAACGCCATGTCCGTGCCGCCCTCGATGTGTGCCGCCCCGATGAGCGCCTCTACCACGTCTGCGAGCGTCTTGGTCGACATTTCTCGCCTCGGCTTTGTCTCCGCGAGCATGTTCTTCCAAGCCCGCACCGTGTGCACCCTGGTCATGATGAACCGGTCCAGACCAAACTTGACGGCCGCCCGGCATAGTCGCGCGTTGGACACGATCTTGTCCTTGACGAGGCTGAGGTAGCCCTCGGGAAAGTGCAGGTTGTTGGCTGCCGACGTGACGGAGGCGTACAGCTTGAGGATAGAATCGCCCAGAAACTCCACGCGCTCGTAGTTGGTCCGGCTTTGCGAGCTGGACGCCGTGAGAGCCGTCACCACGAGCGCCGTATCCCTGAACCCTATCTCTCCCAGGCGTGTCGATCTCAGCAGCTCCTCGGCTACCATGTAAGTCTCCACGACGTAGGTGATGGATGGTATGAGCATGGCGAACTGCGCCATGGTGATGCTTAGGTCGTCGGCATCTACCCTGCAACCATCTGCGGGAATAATCTTGGGGTAGGGCTTGCTGGTGCTTCGAGTCTCCTGCGGTGCTTGCGGGGCTTGCCCGTCTCCAGCAAGGGCAGTACCCGACCTCAGTATGCCGCAAATCTTCGGCCACTTCCGCACTGCCAGGTATGGCACGTCTTGCGGAGCACCTTCCATCTTTTTCTGGTCCTGAACGAGATGGAGAGACGGCTTGGACGGCAACCAATCCTGGAAAATGTACAGCAACTGGTACTTTTCGTCCCTCACAAGACGAGGACCCCCGGCTGCATGTTTTTCAGGTGAGAAGGGGATGCTTCCAATCTGGTCTGGTCGTAACGTTGCGTTGGGCCAGATGAATCGCAGAGCTCGACTCTGGTCCTCCAATGAGAAGCGATGCCCGAACGACATGCCTAGCAGCGTTTTGGTGTGTTCCAGCGCAAGGGCCGCCGTTGAGCTTCCGGTATCTGTATCGCTACAGGCCTCGGACATGACAGTGTCTGCGTCCATACTGATAGTCCATGGCAGCGGTGAGTTCTGCGTCCAGAAGAGCTCGATATGCGACAGCTCGGGGAACGTGACCGGCAACAACGCATCGACCTCGCACATTATGGTGCCTTCATGATCCATCAGCTGCAAGCGGCGCCGGTAGACGTCGAGCCACGTTTCATATTTCCACGCCGCGACGATTGCGGGCCAGGGGTTGTACTGCTCCTGCACCTCCATTATTCCAGGCCTGCCTTCGATTTTGCGGTCAACGGTCGGTGCTTCCTCCTTGATGGGCAGCAGGTTCTGGTCCAGTAGCCCTGCCTCGTACAGCATCTTGTAAGCCTGGAACGCGGCATCCTTGCACGCGTTTTTCTGCGACTGCCATGACCGACTGCTCTTGGCCCGTCGCAGGCTCGGAGGTAGCGACGACGGCAAGAGCACTACCGCTTTTATGTTGCCGGGTGGGTATTCAGTGAATAAATACTCGGGCGTCGGGTCGACAAACTTCCTCGATCCGATGACGCGGCAGAAGTGTTCGAGATGCGGCTTTGCGTCGTCGATCGTGAGTTCTGCAGCAGTGTCTCTCGCACGCAGCGGTGCTAGGGGGCCATCCAGCGCCATGGCGTTCGCCTCCTCTTCTTCCAACTGCTTGAGGTGGTCCAGTTCGCGCATTTCATCCTCGTAGCGACGCTTCATCTCAGACTCGAGCGCCTGCCACTGGTCCGCAAATTTCCGCTCTCCGTCGTCAAGGAGAAGATGTAGCTGCGACGAGCGCATGCGAGCCCGACCGCGTCGCTGTATAAACGACTTTAGGTTGGCTGGCCGGTCGAAACACACAACCAGGTTGCAGGCCGGAACGTCGATGCCTTCCTCCAACAGGCTCGTTGCCACGAGGAGGTTGATTCTGCCTCTGCGGAACAGTTCTAGCGCCGACGCGCCCTCGTCATCCACAGTCGGCGCCAGGTCGTAGAATTTCCGTAGGCGTCCGGTGTTGCCCGATGTGCCGACCATGCAGCCGACCTTGTATCGCTCCTTTACCGCCGGCAGTTCGGAGAGGACGCTGCAAAGCACGGCGGTCGTCGCCCTCTCCTTGACAAAGATTATTCCGACAGGGTTTCCTTGGTAACCGATGAGCACTCTCAGGAGAGCCTGCAGCTTCGCCGCACAGGTTTCCATTGTTGGGGACGATGGTTGCGGTGGCTTGGCTCCGACACCCACGAGAATCTTGGTCAGGTACCTCTGCTCGTCTTCCAGCCAGCCGGCCAAGGAGGCGGTTAGCGTACGCGGCCTGGTGACCCGCTTGATCGCCTGGCAGATGTAAGTGTCGACAGCCCATGGCCCCATCTCTCGCAGTAATATTTTGCATCGGCCGTAAAACGCCCTTGTCTGTCTTTGGACCAGCGTATCGTGCTTGTCCAAGACTTTGTCGAGCTTTCTCAGACTTCTCGGCGTGCCTTGGGCATAGAGATAGAGAACGTATGGATCCTCGGCGATATCCATCTCACTTATTGCCTGCCGCAGCTTCATCATATTTCTTGTGGCGCCAGCCGCAGGGTCAGGGGTTTTTGGATAGACATCGATCGTCATGGCGGGGTGGTTGACGGAGACAAGTAGTTCATCACGATGAGCCGTAGGGCCCCGGCAGACGGCATCCAGTGATTTTTCCAGTGTTTCCATCGAGTCGATTTCGGACCTCACAACCGGGCTGGCTGTAAGTCCCAAGATATGGGGTACGGCCAGGTCGGCATCCTTGCGGGGCTGGTAGAACCGGGTCATGATTCTCCGGCCCGGATACTGGCCAGTACAATTGTGCGCTATACAAGAAAGTCTCTCGTGTAAGCTGCTATATATGAATGAAGATTCAGGAGAATAGATTGGCTTGAAGTTGCTTGGGGGAAGCTTACCTTCATCGAAGACGAGGAGGGAAATAGTGTCCAGGGTGACAAACGAGTGCGACAAGGCGTCGAACAAGATCTGGGGAGTGCAGACAACGACCCGGACCTCGTGGAGGACAGCATCCCATATGGCCTGGTTCGACCAGGACTCGATGTTATCGTCTCCTGTCAACATTTTGGTGATAACGGCTGGGATCTGCGAGGTGATAACTTGGCACTGCTGAGCACAGAGCGTGACGGTTGGAGCAAGGAACCAGACGCGCTAGCAGAGTTCGTTAAGCAGCATGTTAGCGTTCCGCGGGTTGTGCCTGTACAACATGGACAGATCGAAGACGTTTACCTTGGCTGGCTCCGTTCGTTCGAGTTCTGCTTGAATCCGGAGGACAGCCCTGCCCGAGAGATTTAGCCACTAGCAAACAGACAGATCGCATCAGGGTCACTTACACCTGAGTTTTTCCGCTGCCTGTGTCCATCTATGATATTGCAACGTTAGTAGCTGGTGATGCTTGAGGGAGCCGGCCGAGCAAGCTTCCAGCCAAAAGACCGGCCATAGAGTCTTGGCTTCTCAGGGCGCCTCACAGAAACAATGATATTCTGCTCCATGCTCGCCTGGAACAGCTCCAGCTGGTACGCCCTTGGCGCCATGATCTTATCCGATGTGGGGGTACCTGGCTCTGTGGTGTCTAGGAATGGACCGGTAGTTGTCGACGAGTCGGAATCATCATGATCTCCCTCGGGCCTGCTATAGTCTGGCTGGGGCTCCTGGCTTAAATGGCCGGCGACGAGGACGGCCGTCTCGTCCTCGTCTGTCGCCGGGTCAGACGGCGACGTGTAGCCGTCGTCGTCGTGTGCCATCTTGAACATGGCGTCGTGGTTCCCTGGGTTCCAAATCTAGCCATGCGGAGTCTCTGGCAGCCCGACTCCCACTCTTGGAGGTGAGGGGGTGACGACGGAGGGCTTCGTCAGGGGAAAGGTGGGACACGGCCGGGAACGCGTCCGCGCCCGTCGACGCGGGCTTCTGGGGCGTGTAGGATTTCCCCGCAGCGGGATTTTGGCTGGCGCAAAAGGGTTTGATATCAAAAAGGCGCCGGTTGAGCAAGAAAACAGCAAGTTCTGCACGAATGAAAATGAAAGACAAAGCAGGCGGCAGTTACCAAAACGACGAAAGCGAAGGGATCGTATGGGCAAGCAGGGAGCTTTGCAATGCAAGGAGCAGCAGTTGCCGATGCCTTGGTCGAGAACCAAAGCGGAGATTGAGTGGGAGAAAGAAAGGCTCAAAGGGCCTGGCTAGGCAGGCCCAAGGACTGGCTGGTGTGAAGTGGCACCGGACACTTGTCGATGCCGGAGGCCCGCCATGCCCAAGGCTGCTGCGCCTAGAGTATGTAGTCTGGCGTGATTTCAGGAGCCTTTCCCAGCTCGAGCCGTTTGTCTTTCAGCGCAACTGGAGGCCTATGGACTCGAGGCGCTTGCGGCGCATTCAACGGTGCTTGGCCGTCCTCACAGCCCGCACTGCTTATACCAGCCGGCCCATGGCTGGGCCAACGGCAAGCTTAGGCGCGCGTTTAGGAATGGAGGGCTGTCAATAGAAGGAGGCCCAAGTGATGGCCAGATGACTCAATTGGGTCGAACCCCCCGTTAGTATTGGGTGGAAGCGCCGCCCGCCTTCGCCAACGCGAGAAGGGGAAGGTGTGTCGTACAGTTGAGAGGGGGGTGTAGTGGGGGTGGGCCCGCCTGGGCTCAGTGGGACACGTCCACCTCCACACCCTTACGCCGCCCTCGCCAGTCGATGGGCTTCGTGAGCTCATGGAGGCCTTGCTTGACAACCGACACGACGATTGCCGGGCGTGCAACCACACAAAGCCTCATGCAGTGAGCTGTCATGGATCTGCATGCTGCCGGCTTCAACGCCTGGAATCAACTATCTTTTCAGGGATCACCGCCCCCGCCGACCGGTGACGAGGAGCCTGACGACCTCCACGAATTCGCTTGCGTGTTGAAGGACGACTGCCTTCTTGGGGATGTAACCTCATCGGTGTCTTACACGTTAGGTATGGGGGCTAGCACAACGGCAACTTTCCCCCTTTGAGATGCATTGCCAGCCCGACTCTAACAGCAGCGCATATGTGTACCTACTTTTTTGCAAAGTCGAGACAAGCAGCGGAACCGCAACCGCCGGTGTGGTGCCCGAGGAGGACGCGGCCTTGCGGAGACTGCACGGTAGCTTTGCGCAGGGGGCCAACGAATCGGTAGCGGGTAGGTTGTGATGAGTAACCAGGGCGGACGCGAGACACAAGCTTGATACACGCAGCCACCTTCATCATGCCCCTATAGCGTCCACCTGTGCTTTAGCAAAGAAATTATGCCTATTCGGATCTTTGCTGTGAAACTGATATAAGCAGTCTCCGTCGATGCAAGAACCATCTGCCAATACCGTTCCATCTCAGACGCCCTGGAACCAACAGCGATAGAAAAAGGGAGAAGTCGTCTCGACCGCCAAGAGATCCATCGGTTCCCCGAAGACGTGGTCCAACTAGTCGCTTATGAAGTCGGGTTCGCTGCGCTATCCGCCACCGGGAAAGTGTGGACATGGGGCGATGAAAGGTACCCGGGCTGCCTCGGTCGCCCAGTCTCTGACAGTAAAAGGTAAGAAAAGGGCTGGAAAAGGGTTGCTGAAATCGCCCTATCGCGCTCTCATAAGCTCTGATTATGACGTCCCCAACAACACACAAACAGTGCAGTAAATCCCGGCCCCGTAACGGACCTGGAAGACCTACCGACTGGCAGGATAGAAAAGATCGCCGCAGGAGGGTACATACTCGCGGCACTGACCACCGGCGGCGACCTGTACTGCTGGGGCGGACATCCCGGCAGGAAGGCTGTCGTTGGCGATGGCGAAGACACATTATCCGGGCCGGTCCCGGTAGTGGTTGAAGAGGACACCGACGTGATCGACGTCGCTGTGGGAGAGTCTCACTTAATAGTACTCACGGATCGAGGCGACGTGTTTGTGATTGGGGACAATACCAACGGCCAGCTAGGCTTAGGAAGGCATGGGCCAGCCTCGATTGGGTCATGGACGAGGGTAACACTGCCGCAGCCACTCACATCGTCGCAGGACATTATCGGAGTTGCTGCTGGGGCTAGGTGTTCGTTCATCAAAACAAAGAGCAAGGAAGAAAAGTAGGAAGAAAAAATAGCAACAAAAACCGGGTTATCAACGGAAAAGGAGCAAAAAGAGGTCATTCAAATCTCGGTGGCCTTGATGTCCTCTATTTTGGGTTCTACTGTACAAGGGTCCGCGAGGGTTTGCCATTAAGAAGTCGTCGAACCAGCCGCGCAATCACAGGTTCGTCAGATAGTCCTCAATCTCCTGCGGACTGAGTTTCCTGAAACGAGGGCCTTGCGCTCCCTCGACGCCCTCGACGCCCAGGAGGTGGTGGGCAGGGGGTCCGACGATTCCTAGGTTAGTTAGACGTTAGCTGTTCAGGCACTGAAGCACTCTGCATAAAACAAAACCAGATAGGAGACCTCTTACCAATCTCGATAGAGTCGCCGTTCATCTCTCCCTCGATAGTCTCCTTCAGGGTCAGGAGCGCGATGTGGACGGCGTCCTCGAGCTCCAGGGTCTCGGTGTACCTCTTCTCCAGGAACGTCTTTGCGTTGGTGGCGGCCTTGCCGATGGCGGTGGCCTTCCAGGGGAAGTAGCTGCCCGAGGGATCAACCTGGTACAGCATAGGGCCGCCCTTGAGGATACCGCCCGTCTTGCCCGAGACCTTCTTCTTCTCACCCTCGGAGTCCTCGACCGTCTTGTCCTCCTCGTCGGGCAGGATGCCCTCGTCCCAGCCGGCAATGAGCAGGCTGACGCCGTAGGGGCGAACACCACCGGACTGCGTGGCCTCCTGCACAACCCGGGCCACGTCCTGGACCAGTATCCTCGTGGGCGGGTACTCGTTGTAGATGCGCTTGTAACCCGAGTGCGACACCTTGCGCGCCCGGTCAACCAGCACCCTGTAGTCCGGGCCCATGCCAGCGTACACCATCCCTATGTTGGGCGTGATCAGGCTGATCTTGGAGAGCGATGCCGGATCGGCGAGGGGCGACGACGACTTCTTCTCGGTCGCGAGCACGATTCCGTTGGTCGCTGCGGGGTGCGGCCGCGTGGCGTCAGTATGCCTATGCCTATGCCTATGCCTGCGGCCTGCCTCTTGCTCCAAGAGAAAAACGGCACGTACCCTTGATTCCTAGCGCCGTGACACCCTGGTTGACAGCGTTCAAGGCATACTCTATAGCAAACGGTCAGTCCCAGTCCACATCGATGGCGGCGGCGGCGGCGGCGGAAAGGCCCCGGTCTCCAAGGCCTGCCGGCAGGAATGCGTACCGATCTGCACAAGCTTGCCGCTGTAGGAAACGTGTCAGCCATCTGCTCTAGCCAGCCGGTCCCGAGATACTCCCAAGATGCGGCGCGAGGCCGGCCCGCCTTGGACGGGGTCTTGTGCAAGCTCACCTTGGCGAGAAGGTGGTCAGGGAGAACGAGTATCGGTCCGCCATGGCTGCTGAGAATTAACGGGTGTCGGTGCTGTCCGAAGCGACTCTCTGGATGTGGGCGGCTGCGGAATGGGCTCAATAGGCTCTGTTGCGCGGGGTGGGCAGGATGCCAGGTTCGGGTTGAGGTCGTCAATTCGGGGCGGGCGAAGCTGTCTTGGGTCCGGCCGCCGTTTCTCCCAGCTGCTACACCCAACCACGTCCCGAGCTGCTGCTCTAGGCACCTTGCAGCGCGTCAGCTCTGGGCCGCCTGGAGAGCTACAGCGTGCAGGGGCCACCACAACCCACCTCAGCTTGAGCGGGCGGGACGCAGTGGGCGGTGGCTTGGTGCTGTGGCTGGGCGTTTATGTGGCTGCCCCCGCTCGACACGGTTTTTCGAGTTTGCGCCCGTCACTGCCCCCGGAAGGCGGAAGGCCACCCCCACCCGAGGAAGCCAACGCTATTGTTTTTTTTCTTCTTCTTGTGCGTCTGCCAGCTTCCCCCAACCTGCTGGGCAAGCCAGCTCAGCTTGCTTGCCGGGTTTAGCCACGCCGTCCGAGTCTCGTGTGGGAAGACTGCGCCCGCGAGGCGACGTGTTCGCCAGGATGTGAGCGCGCGCAGCTCTTTTTCGCAAGCTTTCTGTTCCACTTTCCGTGCCAGATGTTTGCAAATGATTTTAGAGGTAGGTGGCATTTCTTATTGCCTCGGCATCTCCTCTGAGCCTCTCCATTCCTCTTAGCTGTTCTCATCCCATCCCCTCCCCGAACAACGCCCAATACCCTTCATCCTTAGCCTGCATTACGCCATTCCTACACTTTTATTGCAAGTCTTTGTTGACTCCTTTTCACACTCTTCTGCAGTGACACATCTCGGGGTGCAGTGCACGCAAACCCGCAACCTCCGGACTCTCACCCCCCTCCCTAGCTGGCCAAAATGGATGAGCCCAGCGCGCAGTTCAAGCCCCAGGCGTCGTGGTCCTGGGGCGAAAACATACCCGCCGATTCCAGTGCGAGCACCGGCGCCCAGCCGGCATTGGCGGACGGCCTACGGTCTAGGTCGCACGCGGCCGCGGAGCCCGAACACGGCATTCCTGGGGGCTTCGAGACGGAATCGCCATGGCCCGAGTCCGAGTCCCAGCCTGAGCCGCAAGCGCAGCCGCAGCAACAGGACCAGCCCAGGCAGCGATACTACCGACCACGGCAGTGCCGCATCTGCCTTGAAGAGGTGCCGCCGACCTTGGACACGCCTCCAGGCGGGCTCTTTGGCTCTCGGCCACGGGCCAAATACATAAGCGAGGATCCGGCGTTGGGCCGGCTGATGAAGCCGTGTCTGTGCAAAGGCTCACAGCGCTATGTTCACGAGGGATGCCTCCAGGCCTGGCGCCGAACCGCGCCACTGTCGGATCGCAATTTCTGGCGCTGCCCGACCTGCGGGTTCCGGTACCGCATGTCCCGCCTGCGCTGGGCGTCGTGGCTGTCGAACAGGCTGACACGCCTGGTTTTGACCCTCACAGTGGTCTTTTTCGTCGTGTTTCTTCTCGGCTTTGTCGCAGATCCCATCATCAGCTTCTACTCGGATCCCTGGGGCTGGCTGTTTGGGTTCTGGTCGGACATGACGGACGAGTACGACGACCTGCTTGGGCAGATTGACGACGAGGAGGAGTTGGGCTGGTACTTGCACTTTGCCAAAGGCGTCCTTTCCCTTAGCCTGGTTGGAGCCGTGCAGGCGTTCATGACTATGAACCCCTTCACATGGTGGCGTCTCCGCGCCGGCTTGTATGGAGGTGGCGGAACTCAACGAGCAAGGCAGGGAGGCGGCCGTGATAGGATGGAAAACATTAACATCGCTTTTGTCGTGATCGGACTATTCACAGTCATGGCGGTAAGTCTTGGAGCCAGGGTTACTGTCGAAACCCACCACAATTGTCGTTAGGTTGCGGTGTTTTGCTAACATACATGCACAGGCGACTTGGAGATTGGTCAGCGCCATGAGCTCGCGGGCTCTCGAGAAAGTCAGCGAGAAAGTCATGGATATCCAAGGAGACGACGAGGACGAGGACGAGGACACGGGTGACGCCAGACAAGAACAGCAGCAACCAGGTCCTTGAGTGCTGGCCTTTGTCGATGCATGATACCCTCCCGGTTCTACGAGCTCCATATAACTGAAGCACCATCCTTTTCTGATCAGTGTCATCCCCCATACATGTTGCCGCTGGGTCGACCCAGGAAGCACTGCACACTCTTAAGTTGCCTCGAGCCAGCTCTCCCATGGTGCGTCGACTAGTCTGTGTGCAGAGATGGATACCTCGTCATCCCCTTGAGGCCGAGCGTCTTGTTTGGTCCTCGTTTTGGGCATGGGCGAGGAGGTCAGCCTCGAAGTCATTTGCTGCTGTTTCCTTTCTGGAAATGGCAGCGCGACGTTTGTGCCGCTCTTCAGAACGCTTTGTGTGGTTCTTTTGTGAGGATGTGGCGCATAGCGGGATGTTTGATACAGTTTGATCGATGTAACTCTTTAAGCTTGTTTAAAGTCCTTCGGGCCAGAGCGACGTTTGGGGAGCCTCCACTGTGCCTAGCTCTTTGATGTCCTGCATTTCCGAGGCCCTTATCCCACCCCTTGATTCCCGACCGGCCAGAAGGGAAAAACGGAACAAAATAAAATCAAAAAGAAGAAAGAAAAAAAAAAAAGCCGAAACTAGAACGTGCAGCAATGTCTGTCGAATCTCCACGGTCTTCACACGTGGCTCTATTACGAGTTTTCCAGTGTTGGCAGTTGGTCGCACCGCCCGCCTTGACTGCTGACTGGCCCCGATTTGGGCGGGCAAGAAGCCACCCCGGCCGGGGACCATGCAGGGGTCATTAGATAATGGAAAATAGGGGGAGGGGCGCGCTGAGAACACTTCGCCCTTCGTGTGCGATGGATTGATTTGATAATGGCAAAGACCAGATTGACCTCCTGAGACAATCCCTGCGCGGCCGACGGATGCGCAACCCTGGGGCTTTGGCGCGATAGGAGCTGGATTGGGCGTGGGAGCTTCTCCACCACCGTGTTCGACACGGCAAATTACCTGGGACAATGCCTCCTGCTTGACCACGCCGGACACCCAATTCGTTTCTGCTGCGTTGCGTTTGGCAGGGGAGTTGCTGCACGCACGACGGCCGGACCCGTTTCCATCAAGCATCAAATTTCTGCCAGTCGCGACTGCTTGCAGCGAAGACTCAAGCACACGATTCCCACGCCTCAACGACTCTTTCTCCACGCTCGTTATCTTTTTTTTTCTTGGCCATTCCCCAGCCACCGAGGCCGTCGTCTCTCCTGGGGTCTGCTATACCGTCGCATATCAAACAAGAGCCGGCAGCTCACACCTCTACTAGGGGATCCTAGCGCCAAGGGGAGCTAGGAGAAATTTAGGCCACGATACCACAGTCAGAAGTCGAAACCCACGAAGGCCACAAGACGAGCGCTCGACCTTGAGCGCTGGGACCTCGCACCTCTCTCAACCGAACTCTGCCGAAGTCTCGACAAGAGCAACCAGGGCTAGCCAGGCGCCGGCCGTAGCCCTGCCGTCAAGCGATTGCGAGCACCACCGCCCATTGCGCGCGCCCTTGCCCCGACACGCACCGGTGACGGAAACTGTGCTGCTGAGAAGGGGAGAAAGGAAACACAGAGAAGAAGAAGAAGAAGAAGAAGAGAAAAATATGCATCTACCATACCCGTCTAGAAAGGACTCCAACGCCGCGCGCTACGTGCCGTCGCGGCGGGGGCCCGGGTCCGGAGCGGCGCGGTTCATACCTCCGATACTGCGGCGGTTGAGGCTGCGGGGCGGCGTCGTGCTCGTCGCCCTCGTTCTGGGCGTCTTCTACATTGGCTCGCTGCTGCGCGGGAGGACAGGCGGCGGGAGAGGAGGGCACGACTACACGGCGCATGTCCCCACGGGGAACCCACCCGCCGTCATCGTGACGGTACTCGAGGACGACGGCAAGTTCAGCAAGGCGTACCTGCAGAACGTCAAGGACAACAGGATATTATACGCCAAGAAGCACGGTATGTCATCTTGCTCGTCGTGTCTGCCGGCGGACACACCGCTGTTCGGCCACTGCCTTTTGCATGGCTTGCATCGGCGCGCAAAACTAACCCCATGCCCGTCCCAATCCCACAGGCTATGAGACCTTCTTCCCCAGCGTGAGAGACTACGACCTGGGCGAGTCCCCCTCGTCGTGGGCCAAGGTGGTGGCGATGCGACACGCGCTGTCCAAGTTCCCCGACGCCAGCTTCCTCTGGTACCTGGAACAGGACTCGCTCATCATGTCGGCGGAGCCGGGCATCGAGACGGGGCTCATGAACGACGCCTCGCTCGACAAGGTCATGATCAAGGACCACCCCGTCGTGCCGCCCGACAGCATCATCAAGACCTTTGCGCACCTCAAGCCCCACGACGTCGACCTTGTGCTCACCCAGGACAAGGAGGGCCTGTCCGTGGGAAGCTTCATCATGCGCAACGGCGAGTGGGCTCGCTTTTTCCTCGAGACCTGGTTCGATCCCATATACCGGAGCTACAACTTTCAGAAGGCCGAGGCGCACGCGCTGGTAAGTTTTGGTTCTCGTTTCAGCAGCTGTCCCCATTTCGACCCTGCTCGTAACCAGTGGCTAACGCACCATGCTCGTCTTCAGGAACACATCGTCCAATGGCACCCCACGATCCTCTCGAAGCTGGCAGTTGTGCCCCAGCGGTACATCAACGCCTATAGCAGCAGCAACGACGCCGAAGCCGAGTTCAAGCCCGGCGACATCGCTGTCCGCTTCAACACGTGCATGAAGACGGGCCCCGCGGCCTGCGAGGCCGAGGCGGACAAGTACAACAAGCAATGGCGCAGCAACTTCAAGTCATGAGGGAAGGAAAAACAAGAGCTAATGTAATGGACAAGGAAGATCCAAAGGTTGGGAGGCGGGCGGTGGGGGGTGGGGGTGGTATGTATCTCTTTGACATCTTATTTTGTTCTCGCTGCATTTTTTCTCGACTTCTTGCTCTTTTCCAGAGTTTGTTTGCTTGTACCCACGTGCCCATTTTTGGCAACTTTTTGTACCCCTTTGTGGTCATGCTGCCAAGCGTCAAGTGATGGATGTCTTGTTTTTTCTTTTTGTTTTTTTCTTGTCCAATCCACTTCATTTGACCTCAATACACTTTTTTTGCACATACCATACGAAAGAAGGATCATGTATGCAACGGCCGGACTGAACCAAAAATACCCAGTCACATGTTTAGACGATGTTGCTTAAAAGAAGTGGTATCCAACTCCCGCCAGTTTGGGTGGCAATCAAGGCACCACCAGGTCGAGGCCTCCAATCCCGTGGGCTGTGACTGACCGGCCATGTTGCTGCGGCCAGCCCCTCAGTGCTTGCCCCCCACGATCGATGCCCGCGGCTCCGCGATCCCACGGGCTGCCACGGCTATGGCTTGCAAGTCAGGTGGTCAGCCAGGGGATTTGCAGGGCCATGGAAACACCGTGCATCCGTCTGGGACTGGGTCAGGCTGCAATGCGGAGTAAATCATACACAGATCCATGCCTTGAGGGAACGAGACGAGCAAAAATCAGGGGCCTCCCAGCAAACGGCCCAACACACTGCCCTTCTCAAATTTTTTTTCTTTTCTATTTTTATCCTCCAAAAGCACAATTGCGGCGCGATTTGGTGGGAGAATTCTACATGGAATCCCCAAGCTGCAAGGAATCAAAAGTGGAGCTCGTCCGAGGTTCTGGGAGCCCCCCCTGACGTGCCATCAGGCGCCGGCCGGCTCAGCGTCAACACCGGAAGGATCTCATGGCAGGGCACCCCGCCTGGCGAGAGAAGTCGCACCAGGCGCTAACAGTGGGAACACAAAGTCGAATTGTTGGGCAAGTGTTCTACGCGCTTGTAGTATCCGCAGCATTTTTTGGAGATTTGTGGGTTGTTTACAAGTCGCATTCTCAATTCTATACACAAACGAGGGTTGGGCCTCCAGGTCCAAGATGAGGAAGACAACTGACTTGTTTTTGATCCTCTTGCCTGGGGAGAGAAGTGCCAGGCGTTCTTGGGGCTGTACTTATCAAATTTTTTCGCTTCGTGTATAACACCGTTTATCTTTTCAATCAGAAGTAGAGAATCAAGGTGCCATTGCCTCCAATGCTTGTGTTGATCTGGCTTGTTGAATCATGTTGCGAAGAGCCAGGACCAAGCAAAGCATCAGGAGAAAGGCCCGTCATTCTTAACTGCTGTTTGGAAAGATAAATGATGTTATACAAGAAGCGAAAGACTTGCACAAGTACAGCCCCGGCAGCGCCGGCCAGCTACCCCAGAACGAAAAGCAAAAACAGAGCCAGCTGCCTTCCCCCTCCCCAGAGGCCGGGAGCGGCTTAGACAGGACGTCTCCTGTCCAAGCCGAGATGGAGTCGGGCGGAACTTCTTCCGCCAAACCCCAAACCCCTGACCCCCCATCCGGCCCAGATCGACCCGGGGCAAGACGTCTCTCGTCCGAGTCCAAATGCCGGCCATGACAAAAACAAAAGAAATTAAAGCAAATAAAGAACGCCAACCGTCTATCCAATGCAAGCCAACGCCGTGTAATAAGCAGATGGGAAAACAACAGCAGCAGCAGCAAAAGGGGAAAAAAAGGAAAAAAAAGGGAAAAAAGGAAAAAAAAGGAAAAAAAAAGAAAGAAAAGAAAACGCCCAGCCCATCCCCAACTCCCCCGAACATCCCAACTAGGCCGTCACCGTCCGACGTGCAATCCTCCTCCTCAGCGGGCCCAGCGGCCTACCAGCAGTAGTAGCCGCGGCGCCTGGGGCGCTCCCTCCGGATCTCGTAGTCGTACTCGCGGTCGTACTCGCGGCCGCCCCACGAGTCGAGGCGCTCGCGCTCAAAGTCGCGCGTGCGGCGGGACCAGCGGGTGCCGTCCTCGTTGACGCCGCGGTCGCGGGCCTCGCGGAGGCGGGCGCGCTCGACCTCGACGTCGCGGTCGCTGCTGCCGCTGGCGGTGTAGCGGACGGCGGACTGGCGGCGCTGGCCGCTGTAGTGGTCGGCGGTGGCGGTGGTGGTGACGGCCAGGTCGGCCCCCTCGTAGCGCCGGATGCGGAGCCGGGGCGGGCTCGGCGAGCACTGGCGGTGCACCAGGGGGGCGAGGCTCTCGTAGCGGACGTTGATGACCCGCGCCTGTTCAGATTCGCAGACGGAGCAGGAGGCGCCGTGGTTGCCTAGGATTTTGTTGGGGCAGTACTTGCAGGGACGAAGGCCGATCATGTTGAAAATATTGTGTTTGTTCTTTTTGAGTTGTGTGTCTGTTCTTGTTGTCTTTGTTGTTGTATTTGTTTGGGCGGCTGTGGTTGTTGTGGTTGTGAGATTTGTGTGTGATGCTTGTTTGTTGAAGGTGGTGTGAACTATGGCAGTGATGAGTTGGTGGTTGTGGTGGAACAAGATGGAGATCTAGGGAGGCAGGAAACGACATCTTTTATATCCGGCAGCAACGCTCTCCTTTCTATGCGGCTGTCGGTTCATCTTCCATCTGGGCGCGTGCCCGTCGCTCCTTGTCAGCCTGGTCTCGGAGTTGATCGCCAAGGTTGAGGGCAGAGGCCGCGCGAACCGTTGAGAGGACCGTCACGAGACGAGGCTGAGCGAGAGCAGCGGCTGCGTGCGTGGGGGTGTTGAGTGAGAAGGGGAGGCCGAAAAGCCTGGCCATGCGAACTAGTTGCCTTCTCTTCCACAGCCACCAACAGCGATATCGCGTCATGGGCGGGACGTTCCGGACTTGTGCTGCCTCGTTTTGGCCCGTGATGCGAGTCCTACAGACATCACGCGATAGGTTTCCTCCTTGCTCAGCCCAGAAGCTTTTTTCCCCCTCGCGACAGAGAAGGCGGTTACACATATGAACCTGCTGCGTTCGTCAAGATCCAGTCAACGTTGGCCGAGCACCTGGGCTGTGGTTTAGACGCCCTGCGCGTAAGATTGGCTAATAAAAGCGCTATGAAAAGAGCCCAGAAGGGGCCCAGGCCCAAACAGGAGACCGGCTGGGTTTTTAGCCATATCCCAAGGTCTCGATTAAAATTACTACCAAGCACGCAAGTGGATGGGTATGTGGGAAAACGGTAGAGGAAGTGTAAAAAAGAGAGGGGAGCATAAAGCTAGGCCAACCCGAAGGATGGCAAGCAAATGCCTGCCAATGTGTGAACAGGTAGACAGCTAAGTCATGCGGGAATGATAACAAAGGTGGGTTGGCATTAAGAGGCATCCTATCTCGTGCTAGATCTAGACCTAGGGGGTGGCTGATCAGGCTGCCGGACGGAAAGGCTGGGAGTCCCGTCGTTTGGCCATGCGCAGCAGCAAGATTAACCCGGGCTAAAGGAGGGGCTCGCTGATGACTGCAAAGGCGGGAATGGAGGCTGAATGCATCAGGAGAGCTGGCGAGCCAAGCCAGCAGGGCCATGGCCCGGCCTGGCCTGCTCGTCATCGGTGTGTGTCTGGCGCATGGAGGCCACCGAGGATCCTCTGCAGGAGGGACGCAGTGGAGGAACAAGTACGCGCCCGGCCCCGCGGTCGAGGTCGTCGCTGGAGTCGCCGGGCGCCTTCCGTGTTGGGGAAAAAAAGCAGGCTGATCGACGGACGGCGCTGGACCCCGTCAGGCAGCATGGGTTGGGGTTGCAGAAAGCGAAGCGTCGAGGAGCCGCCCGCCTTGGCCACTGTGGCGTCATGGCAGGCGGGCGCGTGCGCGTTTCAGGTGCGGTGTGGATATCTCGACGATGCGGCGGCGCGCGAGGTTTGTGGACAGCCAAACCAAGGAGTAGGTATGGGACTCGTGGAGGCGAAGCAATGGCCCAGCCGCGGCCTGCAGTATGGGCCGCCAACAGCCGGCCTTATTTTGAGGGGAGCTTTCCATCACGTGCGGGTTGCAGGGTGCGCTGGAGGTTCCAGGGCACTGGGACGATGCATGTACATAAAAAATGCAAAAATAAAACAAAAACAAAAAAGGCCTGCAGCAGGTGGCCTCCGTAGCAGTAAGCGCCCGCCTGGTTGCGGGCTGCCTCGGCGCGAAATGCATGCAGCGGCCGTGTGTCGGCGGCATTCTCGACAGCGCATCACAGCGATGCGAAGCAGTCATACGACGCCGGCGTGACGGAGTGTTGCCGCCCTCGCCGCCCGTTGCGTCGCGCGGCCGCCGACGCCGAGCCCGCAGCGCCGATGGCCTTTTGCTGCTCCTGCTCGGGCCACACAGCTTGCCCCCCTCCTGCCCCTGCCCAGGCAATACGCAATGGCCGGGTTGCCCCGCGCACAGGGCCTGCGAATGGGCGATGGCGCCAGGCCATACAGAGGCTTTGCAGTGTGCATTTACGAAGTACGTGACGATAACAGGGTAGGACCCCCATATTTGAGCATATTGGAGCCAGGCGATCGGGTTCGCCCCCGTCCGCCGGGCCCGCATGCCCATCGTACCGCGTAAAGGGGCCAAAGGTGGGGAAGCAAGGCGAGCCCAAGGGCCTGAATTAGGGCGTATAGCGTACCGCGTAATTTGGCGCAACTTTGCCCGGACAGCGGGCATTGCAACGAGCCGACGGCGCTGCGCTGAACGATAAAAACGACACGCCCGACCGAGCTGGCGCCAGACGCATCGCCGTCGACTCGAGAGCGAGAAGAAAAAAAAAGGCCGTCGCCCAATCCGCCGCTGCTGAACGCCGGGCCCTGCCTGCTGCAATCCCTCTTGTCTGTTTGCTTCTTGTCCCATACACTTGCTGCCACTCCATAGCCGCGGCTTCTCTCTCGGCTCCCCTCGGCTCTCCCAGGCCCAGCAGGCGACCTCCGCCACCAAACAAAACACCCGTCGATCACCACCCGCAATCGTGTCCAAGATGCCGGGCACGTCGCGCATACCCCAGAGCCTGCGGGACAGCATCATCAATGTCAAGAGGAGGAGCCCGACCAGCCCGACGCAGCTGCTCAATGTCGACCTGTGAGTTCCCTCCCTCCCAGCCAGGAGCACACCCCCGGCACACACGTCGGTGGGATGCTGGCGTCTTGTCGCCCTGGCCGCTGCGTGACCTGCCGAGCTTGGCGCCGGCCTCACCCATGCAGACCCCGATGAACTGACCGACGCCCGATGCTCTTCCTCCCCCCCGCAGCCTCCGCAACATAATATTCATCCTCTTCTGCCTGCGGTGGACGCGGCGCGCATTCTGGCAGCTCCGCGGGCGGGGCCCCATCGGCAGCATCGTCGAGCTGTACGCGGCGCTGCGCGTGACGGCCTACGGCTGGTTCCTGCGCGCCCCGGGCGTGCGCTCAAAGGTGCGCGCCCAGATCGACGAGGCCGTTGGCAAGCTCAGTAACAAGATGGTGCCCGCCATGGCCACGCGCCACCTGGCCCTGCCCAAGGAGGGCTGGACCGAGGAGGCCGTCCGCGCCGAGCTCGAGAGCCTCGCAAACATGGACCACACGCGCTGGGAGGACGGCTACGTCTCGGGCGCCGTCTACCACGGCGAGGAGGCCCTGCTGCGCCTGCAGACCGACGCCTACGGCAAGTTCACCGTCGCCAACCCCATCCACCCGGACGTCTTCCCCGGCGTCCGCAAGATGGAGGCCGAGATCGTCGCCATGGTCCTGTCGCTCTTCAGCGCCCCCGTCGGCGCCGCCGGCTGCACCACCAGCGGCGGCACCGAGAGCATCCTGATGGCCGTCCTGAGCGCCCGCCAGAAGGCCTACAACGAGAGGGGCGTCACCGAGCCCGAGATGTAAGTTTTTTTTTCCTTTTCTTTTTTTTCTCTTCTTCCCGTATCCTGTCCAACCCGCGGAATGTCCCAGAGTCGAGTCTTCGCAACACCCGCTGACGCCATTTACCTCGTCCCCCCTCTCGCCAGGATTATCCCCGAGACCGCCCACACTGCCTTCCACAAGGCGGCCGACTACTTCAAGATCAAGCTGCACCAGGTGGCCTGTCCGGCGCCCAGCTACCAGGTCGACGTGTCGCGCATGGCCCGCCTCATCAACCCCAACACGGTCCTCCTGGTCGGTTCGGCCCCCAACTTCCCCCACGGCATCATGGATGACATCGCCGGCCTGTCGCGCCTGGCCCTCCGCCGCGGCATTCCGCTGCACGTCGACTGCTGCCTGGGCTCGTTCCTGGTCCCCTTCCTCGAGCGCGCCGGCTTCGAGACGCAGCCCTTCGACTTCCGCCTCAAGGGCGTCACCTCGATCAGCTGCGACACCCATAAGTACGGCTTCGCCCCCAAGGGCAACAGCACCGTCCTCTACCGCACCGCCGAGCTGCGCAAGTACCAGTACTTTATCAGCCCGGACTGGTCAGGCGGCGTCTACGCCTCCCCCGGCGTTGCCGGCTCCCGCCCGGGCGCCCTCATCGCCGGTTGCTGGGCCAGTCTCATGTCGGTCGGCGAGTCGGGCTACCTCGAGGGCTGCGTCGAGATCGTCGGCGCCGCCAAGCGCATGGCCGAGCGCATCGCCTCGTCCCCCGTGCTCGCCGCCGAGCTCGAGATCATGGGCAAGCCCCTCGTCTCCGTCGTCGCCTTCAAGGCCCGCAACCTCAACATCTACGACATCGCCGACGCCATGTCGGAGCGCGGCTGGCACCTCAACGCCCTCCAGAACCCGCCCGCCATGCACATTGCCTTCACCAAGCCCACCGCCGCCGTCTGGGAGCGCCTCGCCGCCGACCTCGAGGCCGCCGTCGAGGGCGAGCGCGAGAAGGAGCGCGCCCGCATCGCCGAGGGCAAGGGCGCAAAGGGCGCCGCCGTCGGCGACTCGGCCGCCCTGTACGGCGTCGCCGGCAGCCTGCCCAACAAGAGCGTCGTTGTCGACCTGGCCACCGGCTTCCTCGACATCCTCTACAAGGCCTAAACGCCCCCTCTCATCTGGCATGATTCATGCATGCGTTTTTTTTTCCTTTTTTCCTTGTAGGAGTCTTGTGTCTGGTGGCCAGGCAAAAGGGGGGTGTAATTTCGGCGCCGTGGTTGGAGCCTATCCATGACAAGGGTTGGCTGTTTGGCGAGCGTCTTCTTTCGCATGCATGCGTCCGACTTCTGGAACAGGGGTGATGCTGGTTCCCTCCGTCCTTTCCCTCGGCCCCATCCTCGTTTCGCTCTTGTCTGAAATGGGGAACCAGTCTGGCCCATAAACATCCCCTTGTGTTTTCCTTTCCACAATGTGTTTTTCTATGTCTGGTACTCCAGCATCACCGCGGCGTTTCCTGGTCTTTGGTTTTTTCTTTCTCTCATTATCCAAGGCCATCTAGTCTGGCAGCCTGTATTTTTGCTTCATTTTTACCTACTTGTTTTAGTTTCATATCCAAAAACGAGGTATCGTATTTCAATATGAAGATTGGATAATTTCGTTACCCCTAGGAATCCGTAAGACGATGACGCCGCAGAGGAGCCAGTGATTGTGAACGAGAGTATGCCTGTTCAAACTCCAAAGGTACCGTATTGTGCTGGCCGGAGGAGCCCCTTGGCCGCTGTTTAGGTTACATATTTTGTTTTGGTTTTTGCTTCCGCTGTTGTTTCTTGGGACAAAGCCCGGTTAAAACCTCCGACCCCAAAGAGGCGCCAGTTTCCCATGGATGCTCATGTTAGAGATATTAGACACCAAAAAAAGAGCGTAGATCCATTCGTCCCATCCCGCCACGCCTTTTCCCAGGCGCGAACCAAAAAGAAAAAAAAGAACTTGAAGATGTAGGGAAAGTAAAGAAGAGATAATAGGGACAGGAGACTGAAAAAACAAGCCCTATTTCCGTAGGCTTCTTGCCTACCTACCTCGTGAAAAGCTCCGACATGATACCACACATACCATCCATCCCGATTCCCATAACATATAAGCTCAAAGCTCACTCTCGTCGCGCGTAGAATAAGGGCTGGGAGGCTGGTTGACCATGCTCTCGACGTCACCGACCTGTCTCCTTTCGATAACCTCCAGACTCTTCAGCCGCTTTTGGAGTCTATATCTCAACGGCAGCGTCAATCCTTGGGACGGGCGGTCCCTCATGACTGCTAATTGCTATTGGAGAGGCTCGGATGAGCTGGACAGGCGGTTCAGGTGAAGGTACACATCGGTGCCATAGCTATAGGTTTCAGGGTCGGTTAGTGAGAGATCATTACCAATACTAGGACTTGCTGCGAGAGCTGCCAGGAGAGTGACAGGGATGAGCAGAAAAAAAACCTACCCCTCCATGGATATCAGCTTCAAGTCGCCGCCGAAATACCTTGCGTACAGTCGCGATATGGGCAGACCGTAGCCGAAGCCAGCCATGGGCGCCTTGAAATCGTTCTTGTCAAAGTCCGGGTCCAAGTTCGGGGTGCGGTCGACAGTTGTGTACATGTAGGTCCAGACGAGCGGGATGGCGCTCCTCGGGATTCCGCCGCCCTCGTCGGTGATCTTGATGGTTATGTCCTCCTTGCCC
This sequence comes from Nakataea oryzae, assembly GCA_003049435.1. Taxonomy (NCBI): domain Eukaryota; kingdom Fungi; phylum Ascomycota; class Sordariomycetes; order Magnaporthales; family Magnaporthaceae; genus Nakataea; species Nakataea oryzae. The sequence continues at coordinate 37,546 of PYSQ01000160.1, read as the reverse complement.
TCGGCCACAATGACCTTTGTGACGGGGAACTCCTGCTTGTCCTGGCCGTGGGTCTCGACGACGGCACGCAGCGAGTTCTTGAGCGTCTCAAAGAGCATGTGCGACAGGTGGCCAGGCACATACATAAAGTTGATGTCCGGGTTGCACACGAGCTGGATGCGGGGCGCCTCGAAGAGGCCGTAGTGGTCCTCGCACACAAAGCGCGCGTTCTCGATCGCCTCCTGGGCGAGGTCGCGCACGTTTGTCTTTGTGCAGATGATGCCCACGTACGTCGGATCGCGGTAGTGGCTCTGGTCCGTCAGGGCGATGTGCTGGCCGATCAGCATCCGGATGCCGATGCGCGACATGTAGAAGCGGTCAAGGAAGGACTGGATGTTGTTGTCGATTTGCATGCGCTGCCGCTGCCGTTTGTACTCGAGGATGCCCTGCGCCATCGTCGTCACCACGCCATCGTGCCGCCTCTTGATCTTGTGGAGGGTCTGCGAAAACCTCTGGTTGTACAGCTGCAGCTCGGGCGGCCAGTCGCCGTAGTCGTCCACCATGGCGAAATATCTCCTCGCCGCCACCGGCTTCTTGCTCCAGCCGTTGTTTCCATTCTGGTGGTGCGTGTGTTGTGAGTTGTACATGCCCTCCTCGATGCTCGGGTTCGGAGTCGCCTCGGATAGCATCTGCGCCGTCTTGGACCTCGCCGGCTTCATCAGACGCTCTTTTACAGGCCTCTCCAGCGTTGGCCTTGGAAGAACGGTGATTTCCTGAACGTGGTGCAGATTTGCCCCGTCGATCAGCCAACAGTTGCAAGATCGAGAAGGGGGCCGTAGCAGGTGCTTTGGGTTCAATCATACCTCGAACGACTGCGCATACCAGTCCAGCACCTTCTTCACCGACGGCATCTCGTTCAGGCCGTCCGGCAAGCTGTCTAGTTCCTGCACGCGGTGGGCCAGACGGATGGGGAGCTCCTCGGCGAGGAACTGAGATGCGCGGAACAGGGTGCCTGTGCATACGGGCGGGTCGAGGCAGGGCGCCCGTGGTCAGCGCATGCGGGCGGCGGGTATGTGCAGGGCGATCAGACAGCGCGCAAGACACAAGACATACCCACTGACGGCTTCTCGCCGAATTGGACCATCTGGCGCAAGCTCACGCCGGTTGCTGGGAAGCTTGCATAATGCCTGATGGTGTCCATCAGCCTCTCCGTTTTCTTCCACGACATTTTGGGCAGAGAGCTCGCAGCTCGCAGCTTGCAGCTCGGTCGGCAGCGGGGAGAGGCAGGTCGGGGCAGCTCCCCGTGCAGGAATCGCAGGCCCGGCGGCGGCGGCGGCGGCAGAAAAGCAAAGGGCAAGACGGCAAATCAACGGCAAGGAGGCTGGGCGGGACGTTTGGTGCGGCGTCGGTGTCGGTGGTCGGGTTGAGTCAACCCAGGGCCCGGCCGTGGTGGTGGTGGCTATCAGCGGGATTGGCGTGGGACCGACCTGGCGAGCTCGTAGGTGGGGGGGGATGTGTTGCCGAGACCGAGGCTATGGGGTCGCGGGCGCACGGCAGGCGAGAGCAGCCACTGGCGGTTCGGCGCTGGGGGGGATGACGCAAGGGGCCTGGTGCGATCGAGGCCGCTGGCCGTGGGTGCTGCACCCTCTCAACCGCGCCCGCGCTGCTGCAAAACTCCCCCGCAATTGCCGCAAGCGGCGAACCCTGGGAGGCTTGGACGAGAAGGCGCTGCGCCGAGGAGGGCCACAGCAGCAGAGACGCAATTGATATACTCGGTCTTTCAATGCACTGCCTCGCGAGGCTCGAGAATCAAAGAACAAGGCCCAGGTTTCAAGCTTCGGTCGGGTGGTGGAGTAGTTCTGGCTTGCCCAGGAGCTCCCGTGACAGCAGCGCGCCTGGTGCTCCTCTTTTTGCCCGTCGCAGTGGCTCCCTCCAGCCGGATGCTGTCTCAATGCCGAACCAGGTCCAGAGAGGTTCCCCACATTTCAGAGCGGAGCGAGCGCTCGGGACCACCACCTCGAGAACTCGAACGGGCCGCTGATCGAGAGCCCAGGCCGACCAAGCCGGGCGAGCCGCTTGAGCTGACGGGCAAGCACTGTCCGAGGGCCATGCGCGTGCCTTGTTCTGCCTGCCGGGGCTGCAACTAGCCCGGGCGATTGCTCAGGACCGCAGCAATTCGGCATGCAATCCAATGCCCGCCTTGGGTACCTGGTATCCAGCAATGACTCGATAGAAACAGAAACCCGAATACAGTGGCTTGCCGGCCCTGGCGCCATCGAGCTTAGCACCGTTTTTGTCCTTGCACACTCAACGCCCGAGCCGGTCTGCCCGGCTTGCTCCAAATCCCAGACATGTGACACCTGATCCGACTCCCGCACACCGAGGCTGCCCTGACACGTCCCCGACTCGACTTTCGATCGATCGAGCCCCGGGGCGCCCAACCCGGGTCTAGATGAACCCTGGCAGCCGATTTCTCCGGCTGCTCCACGTGACGGGCTCCTTCGCGGCCCGCGAGCACGAACACACCTCTTGGCCCGTGCCGTCCCTTGGTCATGCTCACAGATAGGGGCAGCATCGCCTAGGCGCAACAAACGACACTGGCGAGGCGTCTTGGGTCCATCAGGGGCCTGCAGCCCTGGCGGGCACCCGAGTCGAACATGAGGGCTCGAGCCCGGCACCTCAGGGGGCCATCGTACGGTCATGATCGACCCCACACGGAGGGGACGCTGCCTGCCGGCCTACTGCCACCATGATCCCGGACCCGGAGCGTCGGGCTTGTTCCGCGGGCCATCTTATCCGGACGGCTGGGCTTTCTGGCACACAGATGCGCGAGCAATCGGCATCGTTCCGCATTTCAGCAGCACATCATGCTGTGTGGTGTGTGGTGTGTGTGGTGTGTGGGGGACCCACCCGGGGCTGCCGGCTCCCCCACCCCCGGCGCTGTGCAAGGGCTCATACCTAGGTAATCGTCCGCCGTTGCGTTTATGCGATGGAGCAGGCTGCGCGGGCGGTCTGGCGGCGGCGCCTTGCTCGGCGGCACCGCCACTTCTAGACCTGGTCTAGGACTCGCTCGAACAACTTAGCCTTGTCTGCCATTCGAAGATACGACACTATAGCCTCGCCAGCCCGACGGTGGCAGAGCTAGCGCTCGGCTGACGAGGCTGGTCCGTGGACAATGCCGTCGTCGCGATCGATCGGCAGCCTGGGAAAGAGAAACAAGAAGAGGCTGGCGGGCGGGTGCGAGACATGCAGAGGAGGTGTGGTGCCAACCCTAATACCCGGTACACAAACACGCACACGCACACACACAGCAGTCCACGGGGATTAATAGCCTCTCCCACGAAGAGGGGAGGCTCGGTCACGCACGCATGAGCGGGGAGCTGCAAACGGCCATGATGCCTGCAGCCAGGGACCCATTCCGGGTGGGGGGAGAGGGGGGGAGGATGCACAGAGGTGGTTCTGAGGGCTCGCAGCTGCCACTGCGAGCTGAGCGTCCGCAGACCGCCAGATCAGGCCCCTGATTCGACGGTGCCTGGATTGGGCACGGGGCGGGAGCTCTGGACAAGGAATGCTGTGTCAAGCATTCCGCCATTGGCTAGGCCCCGCGCCTGACCGGGGCGGTTAGGCGGTGACAGCTGGCGGCGCTGACAGCCCAGTGGGGCAATCCATTGGCTGCGGGCCATCCCGGCACCAGAGCCTGACCGCCTCGTTATCGCTTGTGGACGCCCCCAGCATTTTGGGCCGTCGTTGAAACCCTCGCGTGGCATATTTTGATCGTGGCATGGCATTCCTCGAGCGTGGCACCCGAGCGTGGCATCCTCTCGATCAACCGAGCAAGGGCCTGCCGTGGTCGTGAGGGGCAGTGGAGGGATGGGCGCCCCATACGAAAAAAAACACCCCGTCCGTCGCTTGAGCCTGGATCATTCATATTCTGCGCTTTCCGCATGCCCGCGCTCGCCCGCTCTCTTGTGTTCTCCGAGCCAGACCCCAAGTCTCTTTCGATTCCCCCCATGGAGCTTTTGCACATCCTAATATCCCCATACACCATAATAGCACTGCACACACTCCCATGCCCTCTGTACCATAACACCGTCGTCTTCCCACGCATACATCCCCCTGTGAATAATCCCACAAGCCTCAATCCGCAAAAATCCAAAATGGCGCGTCCCGTGCACAGGGACACGCTCTTCCACCTCGAGCCGAGGGACGACGAGACCGCACACGCGATGCAGGCGCACCCAGAGAACGCCAGCTTCATTTCCATGAGCCGCAAAGGCACACCGTCACTTGAGATCGGATACCACGTCTCCTCACGACCCCGCGGCGGCCGAGTCATCGCCAGGGTGGGCCGCGATGCCGACATTTGCTTCCCCACCAGGGCCGACGTGGCAGAGGTCCACATCGCCTTCGAGGTCCACCCCGTCTCGCGGGCCATCCTCCTCTGCATCCAGGCCTCCAACCGGCGGTCTGTCACGGTCGAGCCTCACGGCATCAGGGAGGATGGCGATGTGCGCCAGATCGTCATCGAGCCTCCCGAGGAGCCCAAGATCACGATTGGCAGCGGCGCTCGGGCCCTGCGCTTCAAGGTGCGGTGGCACGTCGGCGCCGGCACCGCCGCCGCCGTGGACAGGGGCTTTGCCGACGCCGAGGCCCGCGCCGTGGTCCCGCGCTGGCTCAAGACGGTCGACGAGGGCGACGCCGACATCTGGTCCTGGTACAACACGCGCATGCCGCCCACCACCGGCTGCATCGTCAGGGACGCCGTCAAGAGGGGGTTCATGGGCGAGGGCACGTACGGCGCCGTCTTCAGGGCTGTCGATCGCGACTCGGGCCACCCGATCGCCCTCAAGGCCGTCCGGCCGCGGACCGAGTATGAAAGGGAATGTCTGAAAAGGGAGATCAAGACCATGTCTTCCCTCTCACACGTAAATGCCCCCCTTACTTTTTGCCCCTTGATGACACTGACATGCACCTGACCATTCCGGCCTTGTTCCTTTTTTTTTCACCGTCTTCATCTTTTTCAAACCTCCCTCTATAGTTGGCGGGAGTGTGTCGCTGCTCAGAGCGACTAGGTCGCCAGCAATCTTCATATCTCTCTCTCTCACACCAAAAGGACCTTCATCTCGACCGCTCCGGACTCAACCAACTCCCACGACGCCCAGGACACATGAGCTCACTTTCTCGGCTTCCTTGCATTTTCCATCTTCCTTTCGTCCTTGCCGCATACCTCTTTCTACCTCATGTGGTTTCTCATCTGCACATTGGTCATCCATGTCAATGATTGCTCTCATGTATCGTTCATAGCGTGCTGATTGTGTTTTTGCGAATTAGCCTTTCATCATCGATTTCCTGGGCTACAAAGGGGATCCGACAGACTTTTCGCAGCCCGAGATCGGGATTTTCATGCCTCTCAGAACAGGCAGTCTTCGGTCGCTTCTGCCAATACCCAAGCGGGAAGAAAACGCCATCCTCAACGCGGTTGGAGAGCAAATGTTCTCCGCTCTCGACTATCTCGCATCTCGCGGCCTCTGCCACCGGGACGTCAAGCCGGCCAACATCCTCTACGACCTCGGCCACGACGGCAACTACACGTTCCAGCTCGCCGACTTTGGCCTCGCCAACTGGCAGAGCGACACGACGTCCTTCTGCGGAACCAAGGTGTTCACGGCGCCCGAGCTGCACTGCGGACAACACCGCCAGTCGCACAAGATGGACATGTGGTCGCTTCTCGTCACCATGATCAGCCTCGTCAGCGCGTCGCGATTCGACGAGGAGGAACTCGGCCGGAAGCCCCACTCTGCCATCGTCGAGTACGTCCTTGCCACGACGGCCCAGCACCTGCCCTTCCTGGAGCCCATGGCCCGTGTCGACCCGGACAACAGGGCCTCGGCCGCCCAGATGCTCGTCGCCTACTTCCGCGGCAAGGGGCTGGCGACGAGCCGCTCCATGGTCGGCCCCATCCCCGAGGTTGATGCCATCTCGTCGGCCTGCTGCCTCGAGGCCCACTCCCCTCCTCGGACTGTCGGCCACCGCATGTTGACCAGGAGCGCGGCATCAAGGAGCTCGGCCTCGAGTGGAGCCGACCAGAGCCCGCTCTCAAGCCCAGCCTCGAGTGAAGCGTCAAGCGCCGCTGCCCCGAGCACCTCGCCGAGCACCAGCGACCGGGGCGCAGCTACCCCGAGCACCACAACGAGCGCATCCACAACGAGCACATCCACAACGAGCACGGTCCCGAGCGTCTCGTGCACTCAGTCGCAGCTTCCCGACGCCGAACCGCCCCAGCAGATGACCATGGAATACCCGGACCAGGCTTCGCCGGAGCAGCGCTGGGGGTCCAGCGGACGCATAATAAAGACGCGGTCGCCCAGGGTCCGCGACCGCGAGCATCGCCGTCAGATCTCGCGAGTCTCTAGAGCCATCAGGAAGTCGTCCCGTGAAATGGAGAATCACACGGGATGAGGCTCCGAGAAGCCGTCGATTTAACCCTTGATTTGGGGTCTTTCTCTTATTCATCCAACTTTCTACAGAGCAACTTTGGTTGCCGGCACGCACCTTCCCTTTGTCAGTTTTTATTTTTTTCGCGGGTTTTTGCTACAGGCTGTATTCAGAATGCCCCCAATGGGCACAGGGCGTACATGGTTATGGGTCACGATAATGATTGGATGGCATACGAATGTACGATATTTGTACACACTTGACGGGCACGACAAGGGACAAGGAGTTATATACCTTGGGTCGGGTACATATGAATTTATGAACTTTGGACATTCCGGCTTTTTTTTTCTGCAGGTCCACTGGCCCTCCCGCAATGGTTGCTTTCAGCAAAGGCCATCGGGCCATCGGAATGACCGTGCTCGTGAAGTTTTTGTCCCTTCTCGGACATACGGCCGACGCTTTTAGGGTTTGCCTCAGGGGGGAGGCTGTCCACCACGTACAGTGGACTGAATGCAGCGCCACTTGGCCACTGAAAGAGGGTCTAGGCCAGCGCCTGTTTCGCTGACGACATGGGGTGGGTCGCAGTGGGTGGGAACTCCGCTGCAGCCGGAAGTGCCAAATCGGACGAAGCTTGGGGTAGCGTCCAGCTGCAGCGCATGCAGGCTCCCGGGCGGGCAGCTTTGGCAGCCTCAGGCGGGCAGCGCGCGGCGGTTGCAAGTAAACAAAGAAAAAAGCTCCGACTGGAAGGACGTCAATCGGCCGCCATCTCGGTCCGTAGGCCCTCGATCCCCAATCTTGCACCTCCAGCTTCCGAGCAGGCTGGGACTCTGGAGCCAGCCTTTGCATGATGCCGGACCTGGCCATGGAGCCCACGCTTCCAGGTAAGATTTCAAGGGTGGCTCGAACCTGAGCAAGCGCAGGCACCGCAATCACGCGACTGCCCATGAAGCGAGCTACAGTAGTCCTGTCAGGCCACTAACGACCCATGCTGCTATAAAATCAAACACATCACCACAAAAAAAAAGACAAAGCCGCCCCCCGCAATCCCGATGACGTTGTCACGCCTCGGTCCGTGGCAGCAGAAGGAGGAGGAGGAGGAGGAGGAGGAGCATACAGCGCCCCAAGCTTGACCCCGGCACGCCGCCGACCCATAGCTCACACCACCAGCGCCGCCTCGGCCGGCGCCCCTCGGCCCACCACGCCAACAGCAGGCAATGCCGCCATCAGCACCAGGGACGGCGCCTGCCCCCCACCTGCAGGGGCTGACACGACCCTACTAAACCCTGACGACGCGCTTCCGCCACAGCCCAGTAGCCATGTGCGTGACGGCAGTAGCAGTGGCAGCAACAGCAGGAGCCCAGACTTGGCATCGACAGCAGCATCCAGTGACCACCAGAAACCGCCCATGAACCACGTCCTGGGGATCAGCTCGCCGCAGCCGTCGCCGCTGCGGCTGCACTTCTCCACGCCGCTCCGGTCGCCCGGCATCACCGGCGGCGGCGCTATTCCCCGCTTCCGCGACAGCTTTGGCAGCCTCGGGAGCTTTGGTAGTCTAGGGAGCTTTGGGAGTCTGAATAGCAGCCCCGACGAGGCAGCAGGGTTGCACCGTAGGATGGCAAACGAGGAGGACGATGGCGATGACGACCGCACCGACAACTACGACCCCACAGCAGACCAGGAGAGCCTGGACGGCGACGATGACCACCACAGCGCGAGCCCGGGAGACAACCCGTATGTTTCGCCCGCAACGCTCCGCCGCAAGATGGCCAAGCTGCTCGAGGACCAGCTGGCCGAGGTGCTGTCGTACCTGAAGACGAGCGCCGGCGCAAAGCTCGAAACGGTCGACTTTGTGGCCATCCAGGACCAGGTCGACAACATTATGGATGTCTTTAGGCGGAGGGGCTGCCCAAAGGTCCTGGTGGGGCCTCCGCCGCCGGGGCACTCGCGGACGGTGAACATCTTTAAGAATATGCCCCTGACGCCGCCCCAGTCCCGCAGGCCTGCCTACGAGGCGCTTTTGGGCGGTGGAGGAAGCGGCGAGCCGGGAGTGGCGGTGCTGAGCGTAAAGAGAGAGCAGCAGCAACAGCAGCAGCAGGAGAAGAAGAAGGAGCAGGGTCAAAGCCAGCAACCCACTCAAGCCCAAGCCCAAGACCAGACCACAACGACAGGGAACAGCGGCAGCAGTAAACCCACCGGCCTTGCAGCATCGCCAATGCCGCCGGGAGCAGCAGCCGGACAGTCCCAAGTCCCCACCGACGTCGCGGACCTGGTCGTGGCCGAGGCCGAGAAGCTATGTCTGGAGCTTTCCGCCGTGGCCAAGAGCCTGAGCGATCGCCGACAAGAGTCAGATGCAAGCCTTTTTTCAGCTTTACTACTTGCCCACCTCTGCCAGTCTTATTTTTCCCCTGCTATCACGTGACACCGACTAACAGTACTTGCCTTTGGCACCTTCTCTAGCATATACTTGACGTACTTGTCCAAGGAAAAGAACGTGAAAATAACCGAATCGTGGAGCTGCAACAGCGTGTCCAAGAGCTGTAAGCCTCTGTTTGGCTTTGTTTTCCCCATCCTCTTCCAAGGGGGATGAATAGGTACACGCCGCATAAAAGCATTGAACACTGACAAAAAAGAAAAAAATAAAACAGCGAGGACAACGTTAGCCAAAACGAATCAGAGCTCTTTCACCTCCGTTTGCAACTAAAAGCCGTCGAGCTACTTTCGGCCGGCCACGCCGCCGAGCACCAGGACCGCGAGCTGGTTGAGAGCATCGAGAACTGGCGCGAGGACTTCGAGGCCGTCCAGGAGCGCTGGCGTGAGCGCAGGAGCTGCCGGGGTGGCGACAGCACCATGACAGGGGGCGCCACCGCCACCAGTAGCTTTCGAACCCCTCGGCAGCGGCAGGCCTCTTCTAGCTTCCTCTCCATGTCCGTGAAATCCACGACGCGGGGCCTGACAAGTCCCAGTCCAGGCTCTGGCTACCTTCCGTCCTGAACGCGGAATATTCAGGGCAGATCTCTTTTTTTTTTGGGTGTGCAGCATTGACTTTCTCTCTCAGTATGATACCCATCTTGTATTCTCCCCAGTCTTCTCATGCAAAGCACTACTTATGCCATTTATTTGTTTGGCTTTCTGTCCACATGCATACCGGGAGCGACTCTTCTTCCATTCTCCCAAGATCACTCAATTAAATATTATCTCCATGAGTACTATCTGCGCAACGAGGACAGCCTTGTCAACGAAACAAAGAAACGCCAAAGCGTTCTCTCGGAGCATCGATGCATGAAATTCTTCTTTTCTCCTAAGCTCATCATAAACCTGGAAATGCTCCGTCCTTGTGTTGTAGAAGCCGTCATATTCCGCCCACCAAAGCAAGCCAAGATGGACATGCTCCGGCCTAGCACTCATCGGCAGAGCCGTCCGTGTAGTACGCTTCATCGGCCTCCTCGGCGTTGTGCTCTAGATAGTCCGGGGTGATATACTGCGTCTTGCGCTGGGACTGCTTGCCCCAGGCGCTGCTCTTGGTTGTGCTAACATGCGAGACGACAGTAACTGTTTCGTCTGCGTCCGTTCCAGCGATGCTGCTCGAAGCGCACGACGTGGGCTGCTGGCTCGTACTCCCATCGTCGTCGTTGTATTCCCCATTGTCATTGGACTTCAGAGCCCGTTGAGTATGCTCGAGCCGGACGTTCTCTTGATACTCGCGTTGGTGCTTTCCCGGAGGGGGAAGGGCCTTGCGACCTGGCTCGAAGCTGAGCTGGTACTCGATGCACTCCAGACATCTCTGTTTTGGGAACGCAGACTAGTCAGCAAAAGAGAAGCTCCGGTAAAAGAAAAAAAGATGGCATGATGAGTGAAGAGGAACACTGCTTACCTGGCCACCGTTGGGCCCCCTCTGAGTCTTGGAGAAGCAGGTGGTAGGGAGAATACGCTCGCACCAGCCCATGCACTTGAGCTCGGTGCTTAGGCCCTTGGTGTGCTCGCGACACGAGATGGTCGAGTTCCGTCCGATTCCGGTGCCCTTGAGGAGCTGGGTCTGGGTAAAGTCCTCCAGCCGACAGTAGTGCTGACCGTTGAAGCAGAAGTACCTGTTGTTGCTACGAGGCGGGCGCGTGACGGCCTTGGAGGAGTCAGGGCTGCTGTCAGTCTGGGTGAGGAGAGCGCCGCGGCGAGGGCCTGGGGCGGCCGCCTGGCCGTCAAGGTTGTTGGGATTGGCAGGCATAGTTGATGTGCCGAGTCGGATCCTGTGACGGAGGCTGACCCGGTGCAGGTTGGTGAAGGATGGAGATTTAGCCGGGGCTGACTTCCCGGGCAGGAAGGGTGGGATGGATATCAAGGCTTGCGAGGGTGTTGGTCGGTGAATCAGATGCAGTGTTTGCCTGGAATGGTCTGGACGCTCACGGCTTCGGGAGGTGCAAGCGAGGGCGGAGATGGAGCAAAGCTCAGGGCAAACGGGATCAGTGGTGCAGAGGCGCCTGCCCGTTCAGGACAAAAGAAGAGATCGCAGCCGAAGCCGCCACACCTTCCCTGTTGATCTTGGAATCATGGAACTTTATCTGCATGGCCATCATCCCGTCGTGCCTGCTGCCTCTACTGGGGATTGCAGCAAGCCCGACAGCTTTGATGGCCTCGACTCAACAGTCACTTTTCAATCCTCCAGCAAGCAGTCCGAAACGCAGGGTTCTTGCATCCTCGGCCTGCAGACGGAAACTCAGGAGTCCTACCGGTGCACGACGGGGAGGCCGGATACGCCTCGGTCTCGGTGGCTTGGCACGGCGGTGACCTGACGTAGCTCGCCCGTCCAGCCGGGCGTGCAGGACGCGCATAAACAAACATCAGCCCTCGCACGAATCACCAACAGCCAGAAACCCGCCAGAATGACCAGGCCCGGGTGGCTGTTAGTGCCACGGTGGGGCTGTCGGCGGCAACATCACCAGCCAACTTTGGAGCGGCTGGAGCCACAAAAACAGAGGGCCCGCGCATGCAGTGCGGCACGAAGCCAACCTTTTGGTCATTTGTGCGATGGTCTGCTGCCCACCACGCTCTTTTACCGGCTGCACATCAGACGCCCGGCTTTGCGGTCATTGGCTCGCCCGAACGAGGCTGTTCCCCTCCGCCGCCACCCCATTCGACGGCTGCAGGCCGGGAGGCTGTTCTGCCCTCCCTCACGCAGCCGAGGGGGCTTCGCCCGACGAGAGTGCGGAAGCCGCCGCCAGCTCCGTGGGAAAGGCAAGATGGCTGCTGCGGAACACCGACCACACCATCATGGCCTGCCACCGCTGCAACCGCTGCTCTTGGTCCGCCCATGTCGGGACTCCACGAATGGGAAGCCTTTGCGCGCTCCACGGCTGCGTCTGCTTGGTGCACGACAGCAGGCGCCCGACAGCTCCCACGAGCTGTTGTCGTTCACCACATTCGTCCGATTTGCAACATATAATGGTCGCATCCACCCCCGAGGCCTGAGTGGTCGCCATCCGCCTGGCTCTTTCTTTATCTCAACCCAGCAGCCTGCCTTGGCTGTTCGACCGGCTCGTTCACATACCTCATCTTCTCTTCATGCTCTCCCAAGCCATTCTATCGTCCTTCACATTCCACAGCTAATCGCTACTGCGTATCGAGACTACCTTGCACCTGCAGCAATTCTTTTGAGGATTCTGCCTCTCGCTGCTCTATCTGGAGCCCTGCGGCTGTCGCTCATTTTTCTGCAACTTCATGACAGTGAAACCCAACATGGAAGGTCAGGTGAAGCCACAGCCTGCTGCTGGCCTCGGAACAAGTACGCCAGAGCAGGCCACCAATCAGCGGTCCAGGAAAGGAGCAGCTCCTCACAACATCCCCGTCTCGCCTCCGGACTCGGACGAAGACGATTCTTCTTCCACCGACGAAGAAGTTGGCAGCAGCAGTGAGGCTGAGGATGATGAAAACGTAAAAGCCTCGCCGTCGAAGCCCCATGGCGGCGTTAGCCTTGGCTCTGCAGGCCCTTCGGTACCTGTCACGCCAGCCGCTCCCGAGAACATGATGGTGTTTTCCGAGTCTAAACTCAGGGAGATGATGCGCCAAGAAAGTAAGTACCCCAAGAAGTGCTTGCTACAAGTGACTCGGTCTAACACTGTTTCCCAACCCAGTGGAGGATCTCTTCAGGAAATTACAGTCACTCCAAAGCACAGCTTCCATGCCGCAGTCAAAGCCTGTCCCACCAGTGTGCGAAGAAAGACCCGCCCAGGCCAACCCGTCTAGGCCTCGGGCACCCTTTCAGGCCTACGTTGTTGACGCCCCTGAGACCATCCCCCCACGCCCCAACATGCCAACCACATCTAGTCCCATGGAGCGGCAACATAGCGCTCCCTCTACTGGCAGAGCGAGCAGCTTTTCGGGAGTGGCGTCGTCTCTGCGAAGCCCTTTCCTGCCGTTCGCCCACACGCAGTCAAGTGTAAGCGACGAAAAATGGGGCCAGCTCTTCGACCAGAACGGCCAGCCAACAGAGAGGGCCAAGGAGGTGTTCAAATCAGTGGCCGATCACATTGTAAGTTTGCGGGACTGCCGCAGCCCATGCTGCTTTGTTTTCTCTTCTTGTCAGTCTGCTAAAATAATGACACCCAAGGTCGCCGATTTCGTCCCCCAGAATAGCATTGTGGTCACGCCCGAGAAGATGGCACGATTCTATTCCCAGCATCGCTTGCCCAACGAGGTCTTTCCGTTCTCCAGTAAGCCTTGTATCCGCAGTTGTTTCCCGAGTAATAAGGACTACTCTGACGGCATGACAGCCATGTTCAGCCCCCGGTCAATGGAGTACTCGTTCTTTGAGAGAGTTGCCGACTTGTATGAAGAGTAAGCCGGGCTTCTCTTCCCATTCCTCATCCATCCTGGCTTTTGCGAATGTGATGCAGTAAATCACGGAACGGCATGGCTGATACTTCCCCAAACAGCACTGGCTGCCAGTACCATCTAGTGCCAAAAGACGGCAAATCCCGACCGACCATGCCGGGACTGACGCCGGCAGGGTTTTCGCAGTGGCTTATCACAAACATTCAAGCATACCCCGAGGAGGAGGCCAAGAGACTCGCAAAGATTGTTCTGGATGTACCTCTCAGCGTGACAAGTTCGGTCGACGGAAAGCCTGATCGCATGCCCCGGATGATTTCGCGGAGCCTCTTACCAGAGCAGCCGGACACCAAGACTCGCAAGATACTAGATGAGGCTTTGAAGGACTTTATTGAAGACAGCGAGGCTTGTCTGAAATCGCCCTCGAATTCGCGCTCCTCTGGTCTGAACGTCAGTATTCCAGGGTCGCCGGTCTCCACGAAAGAGCTGCGTTACCCGGCCCCATATGTCTCGCTTCCAGCCGTACCTATTCCAGCCCAGAGAGACCCAAACAGGTATAATCCGGGGAGGGATCAGTATTACACTGATAGGGGAAGCTCGATCCCGAGTCGGAGAGACTCTCACGGATCGGGACATTTGAAACACGTCGACTGGTCATCAGACGGCAACGCAAGCCGCTCGCGCCATGGCTCGATCCCTCTTAGTCCAACCTCGGAAAGACCATCGTTTCCGCCGCCGCCGGTCGCCCGCCGCAACCGCAGCCCACAGGCCCGCAGACACAGCCATACAGCTGTGAATGTAATGCAGAGCCACCCTCCGCTGTCGCCAGCCATCGAACACGCGCAGGCATCGGCCTCTGGCGGATTGCTTTCTCCCACCATGGCCCACGCGTCCAGCACGGGCGGAGGGATGCCGTCTTCGCCGACGACCTTGTCGCCCGAGCAGCTAGCGACGATCCGTGACAAGTCGCCCCGCCACGACCGCGAAAAGGAGTATTACAACCTCGCACAGAGACAGCAGCACCAGCAAGCGGCATATTTTCCAGCTCGCTCTTCGCGAAAAAGTCTCGACGGCGCAGTCTCAGTGCCGGGGCAGATGTCCCGCTCGTCCGGGTCGTACCGCGAGCATAGTCACACCCGCGAGGGACCCAGGGACAACAAAAGTCCGCCTCGCAGAAGGAGGCACGGCACGGCAGCATCGGAGGATGCCAAGGGGCAGGGGCGGGTTGAGTCTTCCAGGCACAAGGGGAAGTGAGGTGTTGTTTCAGTGACACCTCGGGTGTCATGTTTAATGTTGAACTTCCAGCAAAGCGTCCGTCTTTTGTCTTTTTTTTTCTTATTGTGCTAATATTTTCCTTACCCGTCATTCTTTGGCAAAACCGTCTCTCTTTCTCCCTCCTTTCTTTTTTTCCGTGCCTCTTTGCTCGATGGGTAATCAGACGTGTATTTCCGTCCGCGTCCAATGTAAATTCGCTCTAAATATAAGCAGCTTCCCAGTAGCTGCTCAGAGATAGTCTTCTGTTGATGATTTGACGTCTATTTGAAACTTGACTACCTTGACAGCAGGCCTGTTCCACATACATTTATCCCCCTTTGTTTCTCTCTATTTTTCCTCATCTTTGTCTTTTTTCCCCAGAGGAACGCATGCACTCACCGCTGCAGCGGGGCTTGACGTCAGTCACTAATAAAAATCGCTGCAATGTCTGATGCCTTCTTCGGGTGCTGAAATATCATTTGTGTCACAGGCTACATAGGTGGAACACCCCGACGTAGTGTGGTTCGGCATCGAGGAAATCTGCAGGCGTCCGTGGTTTGCCGGTCGGTCGCTGGCTGCCAGGCAGGAAGCAGTAAGCAGGCAGAGCGCGGGATCTGCGGCGGGTTTACGACGGACATTGCAGCTTCCACGCCCCCGCGATGCTGGACCGTTGTCGCCCTCCCTGTCTAGCGGGCTTCTAGGCCCAAGAGCTAGTGGGCAAAACGCTCGAGGTTGCGGGGAAGAGGAAGAAGCCCAAGGCGGACGGTCGGCGCACATGGCCCCCAGATCTTCCCTGATGACGTCTGCCCGGTCAAGCTTTTGCCATGGCGGGCTGGCGCGGGTGGGTCCCTTGCAGGCTGGAAGCTGCATGTGCGGTGCAGATCACCAAGACCCGAAGCGACCGCCCACCACACTCGGCCCTTCTCTTGCGGTGGTGATGGCTTGTCCGCACTTCTGAAGAAGAAGAAAAAGACCCCCTTTGGACACTTCACAGCGATTACGAGGTCGTTGCTCGCGGAGAGATGCCGGCAGCCGCGTGCAGTCCCCGCGTCCTGCCATCAACCAGTCAACATCAATCTCTGCTCTTTTTCTCCGCGCCGCCCTCCTCTCCCCGTCAGCGCTACTGTCCCCCCAACGTTCCCACTTGTGTGATCGAACCGTAGCCCTGCAGCGGTGCAGTAAACCCAATGGACGCCAACATGCCTCGGTCTCTCCACCTCCCCGCGGCGTTGTCGGGTCCCCTTGCCAGGCGGAAGGGCGGCCGCCTGCAGGTTCGGGGCCCTCTGACATCATAAGCCACGCGGGGGAGGGGGGTTGGGTGCAGGATAGTATGAGGGCCGTTCACATGGGTTGCTGGGGTTTTGCACCCGGTTGGGCGTTGATAGTTTGGATGAACATGTACGATGATGAATCCCGGTTCTGGGCTGAACGCCGCCTTAAAAGGAAGATACTTTTTCTGCGCCGCCCTCTGAGTATATGTTTTCCGTGTTTTGTTTTTGTTTTTGTTTTGTTTTTTGTTTTCTCCATTAATATTGTCAACGCTGCCAAAATCTGTCGGGTCGAGTAGACAAACGGGTTTCTTCTTCGGCTGGTCAACTTGCAAAACCAAGCGGGGTCCTTTGACACCTTGCCATCAAAACAGCCAAAATCAAAGACAAAATGGGTTCGAAGGACGAAGAAGGTCCCCAAAGGAAGAGCTCCGACGGTTCCGGCAGCGTCCTGGTCGAGCACCGCTCCAACACACATGACAGCAACCCCATTACCAGTGCCGGGCCCCAAAGCCAACAGCCGCCGCCGCCACCCTCGGCCGCACAAGGGACCGGGGGCGACGCCCGGCAGCGGTTCGAGGCCAACAGGAAGCTGCGCAACCCGCTCGCTGGCCTGGGCCGGGCCGAGCTCGCCGCCAAGGGCGAGGACTACTGCCGCCGCAAGGTCGGGCTGTCGGACGACGAGGACGTGCGCGCCTTCCGGCTGGGCGCCGCCATCACCGGGAACGACGACGACGACGATGCCGTCTACGACTACGATGGCAGGCTCGACGGGGGCGCCAGGCCGTCGGCCGGGTTCGAGGACGTGGTGCCGGGCGGGCTGACGGCGCGGGAGAGGGAGGTGCTGGCCCGGGAGGTGACGCACCAGTGGTCCAACCCGGGGATGCTATACTGGGTTGTCGCTAGTAAGTTTCTTTGCGCCTCCGCCCAATGCATGCCGGTGATGTATTCTTCAAGTGTCCTGACCGACGGCTGACCAACGCAGTCTGCTCCCTCTGCGCCGCCGTCCAGGGCATGGACGAGACGGTGGTTAACGGTGCCCAGTCATTCTACAAGCACCAGTTCGGCATCGGCGGCGAGGGCGGCCGGGACGCGTGGCTGCTCGGTCTCACAAACTCGGCGCCGTACCTGTGTTGTGCTGTTCTTGGGTGCTGTAAGTCGGCTGCTCTGCCCTTTGACCAGAGGGCTAAGATGCCAGAGGGCATGCGACGTGGTGACTGACTTTGTCTCGGCTGCTCTTTTTCAGGGCTTACCTCGCCCATGAACAACAGGCTCGGGAGGAAAGGAACGGTGTTCTGGTCTTGTGTCAGTACGTGTGCTCCTGATCGGCCACTGAAGAGATAAACCACCCCTCGAGTATCCCCAAGCCACTAACCAGAAATCCACACGCACAACAAACAGTCTCTGCTGTGGCATGTTTCTGGCAAGCCTTTACCAACACCTGGTGGCACATGTTTATTTCCCGCTTTGTTCTCGGTCTTGGAATTGGTCCCAAATCGGCGACAACCCGTAAGTTCTCATCTGCCATGTATCCATCTAAGCATCCCATGTCAAGGCTAACTTGACCGTTTCCCTTCTTCGCAGCAATGTTCGCCGCCGAATGTGCGCCGCCGAAGCTCCGTGGCGCCCTCGTTATGCAGTGGCAGGTCTGGACTGCTTTTGGTATCATGATTGGGTAAGTTTATTGCTCCATTGTGTTTTTCTGGTAGCTGCGGTGTTGGCGTACAAGTGAAAGCGAATCGGCTCCAAAGGCTGACAGAATATGCTGGATAGATATGTGGCGGACCTGGCCTTCTACTTTGTGCCCGACAGCGGCATTCGGCTGGGCTTGAACTGGCGTCTCATGATGGGCAGCGCGGGGATTCCTGCCGTCGTGGTGTGCTGTCTGATCCCCATGTGCACTGTAAGTCTCCAAGTCTATGCACTCATAATCTTGTGCTGAAGAGCGTCTATTATGTCATGAGTAAAGAGCTAACACAGGAACAAAAATGAAAAATAAAAAGGAATCACCGCGCTGGTACCTCACCAAAGGCCGCCACCTCGACGCCTACAAGGCCATCTGCAGCCTGCGGCACGAAAAGGTGCAGGCGGCGCGCGACCTCTTCTACATGCACGTGCTGCTCGAGGCGGAGCGCGAGACGCAGCAGGGGGCGACGACGCTGTCGCGCATCCGCGAGCTCTTCACGGTGCGGCGCAACCGCAACGCCATGGTGGCGAGCGAGATCGTCATGTTCATGCAGCAGTTCTGCGGCGTCAACGTCATCGCCTACTACTCGTCCGAGGTGTTCCTGGGCGCGGGGCTGAGCGAGGTGTCGGCCCTGGGCGCCTCGCTCGGCTTCGGCGTCATCAACTGGCTCTTTGCGCTGCCGGCCTTCTTCACCATCGACCGGTTCGGGCGGCGGTTCCTGCTGCTCGTCACGTTCCCGCTCATGTCGCTCTTCCTCTTCTTTACGGGCTTCTCCTTCTGGATCCCCGAGAGCTCGCCCGCGCACGTGGCCTGCATCGCGCTCGGCATCTACCTGTTCGGCATCGTCTACTCGCCCGGCGAGGGGCCCGTGCCCTTCACCTACTCGGCCGAGGCCTACCCGCTCTACATCCGCCCGTTGGGCATGTCGCTGGCCACGGCGACGACGTGGTTCTTCAACTTCGTCCTGAGCGTCACATGGCCCAGTATGCTGGCCGCCTTCAAGCCCCAGGGCGCCTTTGGCTGGTACGCGGCCTGGAACATCGTCGGCTTCTTCGGCGTCCTGTTCTTGGTGCCCGAGACCAAGGAGCGCACGCTCGAGGAGCTCGACGCCGTCTTTGGCGTCCGGGCCACCAGCCTGGTCAGATACGGCCTGGCCAGCACGGCCTACTTTTTCAACCGCCACCTGCTGGGCAGGGATGTCGAGGCCCCCGCGGTGCCGCACGCGTCGCTTGAGGCGCACTTTGACGATGACGTCGTCGGCAGCGGCGCCGACAAGGAGAAGAGGAGCCGGCAGCGGCTGGACGCCACTGGGCGAGTTTAGGTTGGGGGCACACACGCACAAGCCCGCAGGTACACCATGTGGAGATGGGTGCCTCTTCTTTCACTCTTTGTATTTTTAGTTGGTTAACCCATGTTTCTAATGTTTCCGACATTACAAGCCCACCGTTTGAGCCGGTGTCTCTCTGTCTGTCTCTCTGTCTGTCTTGGTGGGATATGATGTCGAGCCAGCCAGCCAGCCGGCAGTCCCTGCTCAACCCCTGGCGATCGCCGTCGGCAAGCACGGCAAAGCGTTGGGGAAAAAAAATAATCGCATAGCTGTATAGCTCGGCGGCGCCCTCGCCCGCCTCCACATTTGTATCTGGTATACGCACACGCACAAAGGATGACCCGGCAGGACAATGCGGATCGCTACCTGCTTGCTTGTTTCTCGCCGGGCCCAGTGGATGGGGGGAGGATGCAGGCGCTTCCGCGGCCCTAGCCTGGTTTCAAGATTGTGTCTCAGTGTCGCTGGGCCTTATTTTGGCATTACCGACTGGGGGACGGACGGGCAAGAGCGAGGGAGGGAGAGGTGGTGCGTGCGCGAACCGCCGTCCAACCAGCAGCAGCACACGCACCCACACGCGGCACGGCAAGGCAGGCAGACAGGTACTTGGGTACTTGGGTGCATTCCTGGCCAATACAGCGGCCAGCATATTGGTCAAGGGCATCGACGGCATAATCAAGGGCAGACAGGAGCAGGCGGGAGAACGGCCGTGGAGAGACCGACAGAGAGATGAGGCAGGGGCCCCAGGGACGGCGGGTGCCCCATCCAGGCGGCCCATTTCGCGTTTCCTCTGCTTCCATTCCAGAGCTTCTCGAAGCACAAGGCGCACAGGACACCCGTCCATCAACACCTCGCTTCCCCTTGTCCAGGGCAGTACTTTGGGGCAGGCAGGTAGGGTAGTCCGTCCGAGTGGGCTGTCGTTGCAGTGGGCAAAAATCCAAACGTGGAAGGTTTCCCGCCTAGCGGTAGCAACGGACCCCACATCCTTTTCTTTGTGTCTTGACATTAATAGTTTTCCCACGCGAAAGAGCGACGAGAGGTGGATGCAGCCCCCGTCCCAGCCCCAGGCCAGGACACACAATGCCGCGTCCAGTTCGCCCCGCCGCATGCACTTGTCGGCTTTGGGCTTGCTTCTCGTGTCCATGTGCCGCCCGCCGGGCATGGCCATCTGCGGCGCAGCCGAAAGCAGCACATGTCGGCTCGAGCTCCGGAGGATGCGGATTTGCCTGGTGCAAGCATCAAGGCAAAATAAAAAATAAAATAAAAAGAAGGAAGATCGTCTCGTACTACCTAGCACGCCAGTCGCCCCGCGGGGCCTTGTCCCATTGCGGCTAGCCGGCGAGGGAGCCGGCGGCCGAGAGCCCGTGGTACTGCAAGTAGGAGAGCGTTGGAGAGTCATGGTCGATGTGACGCCAGGAAACCCTCAGCGCGAGCTTGAGAGCTTGTCATGCAAACTCGCATAAATTGTTGGGCCGCTTTTGTGGGCGTGTCACCGTCCGCTGCCAGTTCCCCGCGCCGTGCATAGATTTGCATAGTATTCGCGCGATGGGCACTGGAGTGATGCATGGCTGCTCGATTGTGTCGCTCGCCACCAAGTGCGCGGTCAGCCAGACAGGCCGATAATGGAGGGGGTCGGTCGGTGATTGACCCTGCCTCCTTCCTTGAGCAGGGGCCATAAAAGCAATAACGGCCGTGATGGTGCAACGGAAAATAGTCAAGGTGCGGAGGAAGGCGGCCTCCCTCACTGCGAATCATGGGCGGGGGGACCTGGCCGGACGATGAGCTTGGAAACTCCGGGTTCCTGTTTTTCTTCTTTTTTTTTCCTGCCTCTTTTTCTCTCTTTTAATTTTCCTTTTTATCTGTTTCCCTTTCACCCTGTGTCACCCGATAGACGCCGGCCCTGGCATGACAGCAGCCGAACATGGCCGATGGTCTCGTTTCGGGGCGACTGGCAGCAGCACGTCGGCCGGGACAGCTGCCTCGCAGGCACTCTGGTCTGCATCCGACAAGACGATTTGTCCAGTCCCGCGGGCGCTCCCCCCTGCTGACTTTGCATGCCGCATTGCCCTCCACGAGTCATCCCAAAGGGTCGCCGCCATCCATTGAGGGTGGGGCATGAGACGCGACGACAACAGGCGGGAGGGGAAACCCCAATCACCGACGCGTCGCCTCGAGGGCACACACAACGGCTGTGATTGACCGAGTTTGGTGACAGGAATCGCGGACGGGTGGGTGTGTCACGAGTGCAGTTGGCGGCAGGTAACGTGCCCAGCCTTGGCCGTGCAGAGAAGCGCGCCCCTCGTGGCTGCCGACTGGCTGCGTCTTGCGGTGCACAGCAGCCTCGGAGCCAACCATGGACGCGGGTCGTCACCCCCTGTCTCATGCGAGCACTCTGTGCAAGCCCAGGCAAGATTGCATTTCCGTGGTGCTGCTGGGGGATGATCTGGGGGCGCCGGCCTGGGCTGCCGCGGCCGTGACGGCGGCAGGGAGGCTCACGGTGACTGATCATCAGGGTACCGCACTAACAGGGCGCGTTGGGCAAAAGGCGCAGGCCGGGCCACACGCGGTACTAGTGTGGTCTTCTCCACCCTTGTTTCCACCCGCGAATGGCACATGTGCCATCCCACCCCCAGCCAGCCCGCCTGGCGCATCACCATCAAAAGGAAATCCCGATTTGTCTGTTGCGAATCAAGGGCCACCGCCACAGTCACCACCGATCAGCCAGGGGGGGCCGCCGTATGGTCGTGCGGAGCTGCCAGTCGGTGGCCCAAGCACAACGCAATCGTCCGGTTTTCATTTGCTTCCCTGCCTGGCGCGTGCGTGTGTGCGTGCGTTTTTTTGCGTTTGCGCGTTTTGGTACCTTGCGCATGCCAAAATCTGCGGCCAGGCCTGGGACCCCCAAGGCAAGAAGCAAGGTTGGCGGCTGGGCTGCTGCTCCGTGCCTGTGTGCCTGACCGTCTGGACTTGATGGGTGTGCACATTGTGCGCATCACCCATCCCTTCGCGGCAATCAGACATGCCGATCAGCTCTGTTAGGCCAGGGGGCGGCGCGCGCCGTCCACGGTCAGAGTTGGACGGACCTCCCGCACACTGTCTTTGTGTTCTCAGCCTCCCAAGCTCTCTTTCTTTGTTCCTCTGCCCCTCCAGGCCTCCAGCTTGCTGAGGTGGGTCGCCTCGGCGCGCAGCAGACCGCGGGATTTAGGACTGGGATCACCGCCTGTACGGCACGCACCACAAAACTAAAAAGAAGGAAAAAATAGCAAAGAAAGAAAAAAATAAGAAAAGGCCAAGCCCTGATGTAGAGTCAAGCTGCACCGCGCCCTTCTTACCGCGTCGCAGGCTGGGGATGGGCGACGAGGCATTGATGTCGTTCAAACCGCCGCAGACATGACGTGTGAAACCAGAGAACTCGGGTGCGCTCCTGCGGAATACTCGACAGATCAGGTCGCACAACCTCTGGCCTGTGGTCTCCTTCCCTCCATAGCTGGCGGTCTTCACGTTTGGAAATTTGGAACGGCCGCTAGCCCGACAGGGTGGCCAGCCGCCCAGAGCACAGAACCCCCGGGAAGCTCACAGTGACTGCTCTTGAGTTTATTGGTCTCCGCGCAGGGGCCTCGTTAATTCCCCTTTTAGGAACGTCCCTCGCGGCGCCATGGATGCCCCTGGATGCCCCCCCCCCTTCCCGCCGCGACGAAAAAAAAAAGACATAAAGAAAAAGAAAAAAAAGAAAAGAAAAAAAGACAGAGAGGGGGAGAAAAATGCGAGTTCGAAAGAAACGTGCACAGGCAGGCGAGCGGCGGCAGATGCACAACAGGGCGCAAATGCAAATTAGACAGCAAACCCTGCTGCCGCCCCGTCAAAACAAGACTGGGGAAAAAGGCAGCCAAAGACAGGGAGCCTGCTTGGGTGGCTACATCGAGAACGGAGCTGGTTCATGCGTGAGGCGCCGCCGGAGGCAGGTCCTCCCCAGCTACTACGTCCCAGGCGCCCTTCGCTTTTGCCCGTGGTGCTTTGCCGAGCGGGCCGGCCGCGGAGGAAGCGAGAGGGCAGAGGCTGTAAATATTGCATAATAAGAGCAAATTTGGCTGGTGAGGAATCAAACTACAAGGCGGGCCCGTCGCTAGGAACGACAGGAACGACAAGGACGGACCTACATATCCGGTGCCACAGGCGGCGGGCACACAATGGGCCGCCCGCTGCTGTGCGAGGCCATCGGAAGCCACAAACCCAAACCAATTAAGCTCCCCACTTTCTTCGGACGGGGAACAGGTCTTGGTACCCCAGTTTTCTTTTGGCCCGTCCATCTCGTTCGCTGCGTCAGGGCTCGTCCAAACTGGTCCCTGCAAATCAACGTGATCCGGCGCCTCTGTCTCCGCCCCGTCCTGCTGTGTTGGCAAAACAACACTTGCTCGGTGTTGCTGCCCCCCATGGTCCCCAGCCTTCCCGTCCGGTCATGTTGCTCATTGCCTCGCGATCGCCGGGTCGATAAGTCGCGCGTGTGACCAACCAGCAGACGGCAAAGGTCTCCATCTGTGGGGGTTGGTGTTTACTCTGACCTTCTCTTATTTTTTTCTTTTGTTCTCGTTCCAACGAGCTAACCCTGGTCGCAACGCCCCTCTGGTGGACACCCCACCCATTGCTGCACAAAGTCGGCTTGTGTCGAGACTTTGCCCAATCCCCGTCTTCTCATCGACGCCCTCAACAGCCAAAGATGCACAATAATCCCACAGGAGTGACGGGGATGTCCCTTTGCTCGCACGCAGATTGATGGCATAGCATAGGTAAACACTCCGAATGGTTGGCCTGGACAGCACTAACGGCTGCATTCCCCGCGCCGGCATGCATTTTGCAGCGGCTGATTGGGCTGGGTTGTGTCTTTGTAATGTGCAGACAGAGAAAGAGAGAGAGGTGTGCGTGTGTGCTCCCGTGTCTGGCTAACGACCATCACATCACCGTTGGCGGCTGTGCTGTGCAAGAGAGGGCGCCTCAAATGATGTTGGGCGCACCGACAATCTGTATCGTTTCTGCCAACTCGCACTTTATGCTGTCTTTGTCCCCCCCGATCCCTTGCTGGCGTGTTTGACGATTTGGGGCCTATGGTTTTCCCTGGGCCCCAAACGGTGTGCAATCTTGTTTTCTGCCGCCCACGAGTCGCCCCCGGTCGTCTGGCGCAGAAACTGGCACCCCCAGCATCGCCCTTAGCGAGATTGGGGACTCCCCGGCCCCCCTATCGACATTGATCCCTCCCCCCTCAGCCCACCCCCCAGTCGGCGCGCTCCTTGTCCCTTCATGCTGCCGCACCGCGAGCGAGCTTCGGCGGATTCGCCCATTGTGTGGTCCCAAGCCCGCCAACGCCAACCCAATTGAACCAACCCATCCTAGTCCACCTCCGACGATCCATCTTGAATTGGACGGTAAGCTGGCCAGTTTCGGGTTCCCGACCCTCTCCCTGCGGGCGGCGTTTCTGGTCGTCTTGGGGGGTCCTCTCTTGCAATTCCATGCATCGCGCGTTACGACGCCCGTATTTCACATTTCGCCTCAGCTGCCGCCTCGCTAGCCAGCCAGCGCGCGGCGACTCTGGGAGCCCCCTGGAGCCGGCCGACCCGCTTGATGCATTAGCAATCGGTCTGTGCTGCTGCGCACTGCCTGTCGAGTGGCTGCATCGGGGATTGAATTGAGAGACACTGGTGCACACAGACGCAGCCAGAGTGCCCAGCGGACCCCGGCACACGCCCCCCCAGAGAAGAGCCCACTCTGGACAGCACACCTCACAGCACTGCGCTGCACATTGCAGAACAAGCAGCCCGCCCGCCAGCCCACTGCGAGCACACCTTGTGCTAGCACGGCGGAGAAAGCACACGCTCCATTCAACCACAGACGTGAATATTCGCGATCCAATTGACCCTTGCCCCCCGTCCTTTGTCGAACCCGCAAAAGGCAGCCAGACAGCCACAGGAATACACTCTTCTTTGCCCGCCGGCGCGACACTCAAACACGTCGCACGGCACCGTTGCAATCCCCTCCTCCGGCACCCCCATGCGCGGACCGTTGCTTTTTTTTTTTGGTAGCCTGCGCTGGTGAATTTCAATTGCAGCGAGAGCGAGGTGCGCCAGCGCCTCCAAAGTGGTGGCCTTCTCGTTTGCGCCGGCAGCCAAAAGGCAGCAGAAATTGAAAGCGGCTTGCCTCCAGCCGTCCGCCGCCGCCAGGACTGGAATCTGCAGGGCCCAAGCTCGCCTCCAGTCCCTCCACCTGCTGTGTCAATTCCCGACCGAAGCAGAAGTGAGTGACTGACGGGACCCGCCGTCCGGCTCCCTGGACCTACACCCCTGGTCCCCTGGCCCTGCACCCTTTTTAATCATACCCAAAAAATCGTCAGGAGCTCTCCAGGGGTGGTCTGGTCCGTCCATCTCCCTCTCTCTTTTGATCGCCCAGTCTCCAGTCGTTCTTTTTGTCCCCCTTTTCAGGAAATTCACGCCACATACGCACGCCTCTGGATCTCTTGAGCAAAAGCCATTCTTTTCCCTTCAGCCGCCCTTTTCTACGGCACATACCCTCCTGCAGCCCTGTTTGGCCTGGCCTCGACCTCACCGCGTTTTTGACCCCCCCTAATCAAGCCGCGGCCTTGCATCTGCCAGTCCACCTGAATGCCCCCGTAACCGCCGCAAGCTCTTTCGACAAGAGCTTCTTGCACCCACGGCCTCAGGTCAGTTCTTCTCAGCGCGGCGCCCTCAAAAAGTCCCGCCACGCTGACGAGCTGGAACAGGACGGAGCCTCTGTTCGTTGCAGAGCAAGACGGGATCGTCTCCGAACCGACACGCCGCCGTCATCCACACCGCAGAAATGACGGTCGCACACGATCCCATCCACCGGTCGGGCTCGACCCATCCGCCCGCCAACATGCTGGCCCTCGAGGACCGTTTCGAGGTTCTGAAGGAGATTGGCGATGGAAGCTTTGGAAGCGTGGCTCTGGCCCGCGTCCGCACAGCTGGTTCCAACATTGCCCGGAGGGGCACTGTGGTAAGTCGGTCGTCTTGGCTAGCTAGCTGCGCCACCAGGTGGTGAGTGCAGACGCGGCGACTAACCGCTTCCCCTTTTACTTCGTACAGGTCGCCATCAAGACGATGAAGAAGACTTTTGAGTCCTTCGGCCCTTGCCTTGAGCTCCGCGAAGTCGTTTTCCTGAGGACGCTGCCCGCCCACGCCCACCTGGTGCCGGCCCTCGACATCTTCCTGGACCCCTTCAGCAAGAAGCTGCACATTGCTATGGAGTACATGGAGGGAAACCTCTACCAACTGATGAAAGCGAGGGAACACAAATGCCTCGACAACTCTAGCGTCAAGAGCATTCTATTCCAGATCATGCAGGGTCTCGAGCACATCCACGCCCACAGCTTCTTCCACCGAGACATCAAGCCCGAAAACATCCTTGTGTCGACAAACGGCCACCAGGAATCCGCCACCTCGTTCAGGCGATACTCCTCTCTTGTCAACGGCTCGCCGTCGCAGGCTTACACCGTCAAGATCGCCGACTTTGGCCTTGCCAGGGAAACCCACTCCAAGCTCCCGTACACGACCTACGTTTCGACAAGATGGTACAGGGCACCCGAGGTGCTCCTGCGTGCCGGTGAATACTCGGCCCCCGTCGACATATGGGCCGTGGGCGCCATGGCTGTCGAGGTGGCCACGCTGAAGCCGCTGTTCCCCGGTGGCAACGAGGTTGATCAGGTTTGGAGGGTTTGCGAGATCATGGGCAGCCCAGGAAACTGGTATAACAAGTCCGGCGCGAAGGTGGGCGGTGGTGAATGGAGAGAAGGCACCAGGTTGGCCGGCAAGCTCGGCTTCTCGTTTCCCAAGATGGCACCACACGCCATGGACACGATTCTGCAGTCGCCTCAGTGGCCCGCCTCGCTGAGCCACTTCGTCACCTGGTGTCTCATGTGGGATCCCAAGGCCAGGCCAACCTCGTCGCAGGCCCTGGCCCACGAATACTTCAACGACGCCGTTGACCCCCTCAGGCCAAAGTCATCTGCATCCAGGATACTCGGTCGCAAGCATTCGGATCTGCGCTCGGGATCCAAAGACTCGGCCACGTCCACGCCCACCTCATCGAAGCCATCGTGGTTTAGGAAATCCCTTATCGGTCGAAGTGAGAACAACGACAGCCCTCCTCCGCCTGTCGCCAAGGACGTCTCTCCGAGACCGTCGCCTCCCGTTCACCCGACGTCTGAGACATTGCACCCGAAGACGAAGCCTACCGCGTCAAAGAGGACAACCTGGAACAACGGACCGTCCAATGTCGCGCCCATGCCGATACTCCCAACGATAAAGCCGATCTCGCCCCTCTCCGATACCGTTACGGCGCAGGGCAAGACACCATCTTACAACGACTCGTATGCCAACGGTACCTCTAAGCGCGGCAGCGAGAAGACCTCCAAGAAGATTGGCCGCCAACTATCGGTCGCGTCAAGCACCAACAATTACGCCGAGATTCACCGGCAACAGGCTGAACGCGCCCTCAACGGAAACGGCGGGCTTGCGTCGCCTCCCAGCGCGCACAAGGAAAGCTTCTTCTCTCACTTGCGCAAGAGGGCTCGCAGGTTTTCCGGAAGACACCAGACTCCCATGTCGCCAGGCTCCGATGACGTTGAAGCCCAGGCGGGCTGCGGCCCGTGGGGTAGCAACCGTTCATCCATGGTCATTGACCAGCCGGCACCCGGTGGTAAGGACTCCGTGTATGAGGGCCACCACGCTTCCGAGGCCCTGTTGCCACCCGCGGTTCCCGTGCACAACCTCAATGCTAGTACCAGCACCCTGAAGAGGCATCACTCGCTTCCTCACCACGCGCCGAGATCTGTAGACAACTTGGCATCTACCCGCACCGGCCCCGTCGCACCCGTTTCCAGCCGTACCAGGAGGGCGCAGGCAGGCCAAGGGGTACACCAATACGATGCACCCGACGAGGAGGACGAGCTCCTCGATGAGGCGCTCACATCGACGCAAAAGGCTATGAAGCGCCTCGACAAAGAACCCAAGCCGCTTGGCCGGTCGGCAAGCAGTGTGGCAATCTCTCACACAAACCCGTATCCCACCCCCTCACCCTCGGCCAATGGAAACTCGGTTCTTTTTGGGGACGGACATGAGGCCGTGACTCCCAAGCCACTCAACATGAACAAGAAGCCGGCGGCCGAACATAAGTGGCCGACGCCGCCGTACGAAGAGAGTGAGTGGGCCGCATCAGCTTCGGCCAGCATCTGGGCGGCGAGCAATCGGTTCTAGAAGGACAAGCATAATTGCTCATGGCTCAGATGCCGTACTTTGAATCAGCACTCTTCCCGCCTCCTCGCCTTGCAATCATCCATACTGCGGCAACATCAACTTTTTTCGTTTGACTACAGAGGGTTCTCTTCTAACCATAACATGGGACGGTGTTTCGGCGTTGTGCCACGCTTATTTCTCTGCGCCTCTATGGGTGGCCTGGACTATCGCGCTCTTTTTCCTTCGTTGTTTACTTCATGTCCTGTCATGGAACATTTTTCAACCCTTACTCACTGGACAGCTTCATTTTCGATTCTCTTGGATTTTTCCTCCTTATTCGCATTTTTCCCTCTTCCTCACCATAGGAACGGTGCCCACACTTGGCCGCGCCAGAGCTCCCACCTCATGCATGCTTACTATCTTCCCCCTTGGTCTGATTCTCAGCGTCTCGTTTACCAAGCGAAGAATAGTGAATGCCGCGTCATTGTATGCTTTGATGGAGGCTTTCTGAGGGGTTGGTTGTTCTCCACTATTCCTGCAACGTCGGGGAACTTCCTGTTTGTTTCTTCCACTATTCCGTTTTATCCGTCGCCCTTTCTGCTATACGTCCAATGCTTGGTCTCCGCCTGGACCTCCTTCTATCCTGCAATTTCTCGTTTGTTCATTTTCCGTTGAAAAGAAAAATACCCATATAGATTGTACGGCTGGCCCCTCTTTTTTCGCAATAAGAAAGCGGCGGTCAGATACCAGGGCATTGTATCCCCAGATATATGCACTGTTCTTTTTCTATTCGTATTTCATTTGTCAGTTTCTGTTCCCTGTGCGGGTTACATTTTCTTTACTACTTCTCATATCGATACCTATAACAGGCATTGCCTGGTGATAGTGGAGGACGGGGGCACCCAGGAGTCTGCTTACCTAGAGCACTCTTCTCTCTGCCCAGTCATGCCTTTGATCTCAACTCAGACGCATATTTCCCCTATTATCTACCCCTTTCCCTGTCTCTTCATCTTTCTCCTCACTTCTACATGGGCACTGCCTGCCTGTCTTCCCCAGCCACCTGCATACCCGGCGTTCCCTCGCCGGGATTGGTCGTGTCCGGTTGTCGTCTGTTTTGTACCAGCTATCCCGGCTTTTTTTTTCTTTTTCAGATTTTGCTTCCTTCTTCCCTGCTGTATAGACAGTCTTTGTTCCTCATGAGACATCCCGAGATTTTGTTATTTTCTTTTGTCTTTTGCATACTAAAAGGGGTTGGAGAGTATCTATCTCATCCAAGGGCGGCCTTACTGCCACATCTACTCCTCGATTTTCTCAGCCTTGACTTTGTTCTCCTTTGTCGATACCTCTCTCCTCTTCTTGAAACCTTCTTTGTTATGTGAGCAGGCTGGTGCGTATGTGTTTGCTGTTCCATGCCTTGGGTCTTGTCTGTATTTATCAGGTTCGAAGTTGGAGAGGTCAGCGGATGATTAATTGGAAGTGCAATGCTATATAATACACTCTTTCTTCATGTCTATTGCGTGAAACATTTCGCTGTGGTTCTGTGGCGGGTTGTCGAGCCCTCACCCTTCAATCGGCCACATCACGTGTCTTGGCGGCCATTTCCCGTCGATGCCGTCCTAAAGCTGCTTCTCCCCACGCGCGATTGCGAGACAAACAAAGCATTGGCTGACCGCTCCGTTGCCAAAGTTGGAGCCGAAGGGGCTCTGTGCATAGGCCAGTCACACGTCCCGCCATTGCTGCATTGCCGACTGCTTAGAATGACGTCGGCACGAAACACTTATTGGACGAAAAAAAAGCGATTGAATCGAGAGCGAGAGCCGTCGTTGACGGAAGCCGCGCGCACGCACGTCTCTCACTTTGAGGCATGTTGGGGCAGGGCAGGGCAAGGCAGTGCAGGGCAGTGTAAAGATTGGAAGGCTGGGGCAATGGGAGGCGATGCAGATACACCCGGCGGTTTGACGGAATGCTGCTGCCTGCGCCCCTCCTGCCGTTTTAGGGGCCTAGCCTCGGTCTAGGGGAAGGCTCGACGACTGGTCCATGGATTCGATGGATACGAAGGAACTCGGACGAAGAAGCGACCGACAGGGCGTCGTCATCCCGCTTGACAAAGGCAGAGAGGATTGCAAGCTCCCTTGGGCAGAAATTTTCGTTTTTGGCGCATCCACCCGCCTCTTGGCCCAGCGCATCGCGGCCGGATTACGAGGCGTTCTGGTCGCATTCCTGCGGCTGCGGACGAATATTGGGACTTGGGCGGGGGATTCCACAGCGCGGGCACATATGCACATGCGCAGCCTACCTCATTCAGCCAAGTCATCGAAAAAAAAGAAAAAAGAAAAGAAAAAATAACACCAGGCGGCGGGCACGGCACGACACAGAAAAGAACTGCACGCTACTCACCTCATCGAACCCCCCTCTCGGGCTGTGCCGACTTTGGCTGATTCCCACAGGCCAACAGGGGGAGGCTGGATTAGAATCGAGTCTTTTGCCTTGGCCTTCCTTTTGGCTGCCGTGACCTGCGCAAAATCTAGACCCGACTTTCCGGCCGGCTTACGTCCCCTCCCCACGCGCACGCGTGCACTATCGGACGACGTGTTGAAAGGCTGGCTCCAGCCTCGCGCGCCTGTCTTTTGCCCCTCACCCACCCAAAGTGTGAGAGCCCAGCCCGCCATCGAGGACGGGCAGCAGTCGCGTGTCGCATCGCTCTCGCCACCAGCCTCGCCCGAGCTCTAACCCGGGGCTTGATCTCACGGAGGAGGGTGCCGAACTCAATCGGGCGCTTGCGCTTGCGCTGCCGTTTGGCGCATGCCGAGCAGGGCACCCGGCCGACCTTCGTGCGCTGCCCTTTTCTGTGCCGGGCTTTCCCGGGCCTCACCTGCCCGGGCCCGCTAGGTAAAGCCAGTCACCGGGCCATTCCTCTCCCAAGGACCTGTCGTCTGTTCTGCAGCCTCGTCATCGCCAAACCGGAGCGATTCGGACGTGGGAGAACGTGGTCTACCAAGACCAACACCGGCTAGACGCCATGGCCAGCTACAGCCTGCCCATCCGGTCGGTCTCGTCCACCTCTACGACGAGCTCAACAAGGAACCTGGACAGCAGGGGCAGCTATTTTGCCGCGGCCTACAACCCGCGGCCGCCACCGGCTGATGCCGCCAGTAACCTCTCGGCCCGCGATGGGCCCGCGACGGACTTTGCCCCCATAGCCGACCGCTTGATCGTCGGCGTGGACTTTGGAACCACATTCTCTGGGTGAGTGTCCTTCGCCGGTTGCTTGGACAAGAACCTCCCAACTCTCACTAACACCTCCGCCACAGCGTCGCCGCCGTGTACACGTCCACACCGGACGATGTCGAGATCATCAAGACGTGGCCGGGCGGCAACGGCATCACGTCGGACAAGGTCCCGACAGAGATCTCGTACCACCTGCCGCCCGAGGCACCGGTCGGGACGGAGCCCACGGTCAAGTGGGGCTTCCAGTTCAAGCCCGAGGACTCGCGGCTGCGGTGCGTCAAGCTGTTCCTGGATCGGTCGCAGAAGCTGCCCTTCTACGTCAGCCCGCTCGAGACGGCGGCCCAGCTGCGCCGCTACAACAAGACGGTCGTCGACGCCGTCTCGGACTATCTGACCCAGGTCCACCGCCACACCATGAATACGCTCACGCGCCGCTACGGCGAGAGCTTCATGGAGTCGACCAAGGTGGACTATGTGCTGACCTGCCCGGCCGTGTGGTCCGACGCAGCAAAAAACACGACGCTGCAGGCGGCCGAGAGGGCCGGCATGGGCACCAGCGCAAGTATCTCCATGATCAGCGAGCCCGAGGCTGCGGCCGTGTACACGCTCAAGGCGATCCAGCCCAACCACCTGAATGTTGGCGACAACTTCATCGTGTGCGACGGCGGCGGCGGCACCGTCGACCTGATCGCGTACAAGATCATATCGCTCAAACCGCTGCGCGTCGAGGAGTCGGCCGTGGGGACCGGCGGGCTCTGCGGCAGCGCGTTCCTGAACTATCGGTTCGAGGAGCACGTCAAGGGCCGGCTAGGAGCCAGCAAGTTCGACGAGATGAAGGTCAAGAAGAACAAGACGTGGCAGATGGGGCTGCGGTACTGGGAGGACTTTGTCAAGAGGAACTTTAACGAAGAAGAGCAGGAGGAGTTCAACGTGCCGTGAGTACCCATCTGGGAAGCCGCTGCCCCCTTGGATTTTGCTGTGGCGGCGTCGGATTCACTAACAAGCAAAACAAAAACAAAAACAGCTTCCCCGGCATTCCTGACGATGAGGAGGCCAACATCGACTCAGGCTTCATGATCCTGACGGCAGCCCAAGTAAAAGACATCTTCGAGCCCGTGGTAAAGGAGGTCTGCGACCTGGTGCAGGGCCAGGTCGACGGCCTGCGGGCCAAGGGCGGGGTTGTCTCGGGAATCATCCTGGTGGGCGGCTTTGGGCAGAGCGACTACCTTTACAAGCGCCTGAAGGCGCACTTTACGAGCGCGGCCCCTCCACCCTACAGCGAGAGGCCGACGCACGCCAGCTCGTCGAGCTTGGGAGGGGACGACAACGCCTCGATCGAGGTGATGCAGCCGCTCTATGCGTGGACGGCGGTCGTGCGCGGTGCGGTTCTGAGGGGGCTGGAGGGCAACATGGTCATCTCGCGCAAGGCAAGGTATCATTACGGCACTTCTTATGCTACTGTTTATGACGAGGAGAAACATTCGGTCAATGAGCGGTATTGGTCGCCGCTGTGGGAGCGGTGGATGGTGTCGGATCGGATGCAGTGGCACATTGCCAAGGTTGGTTTCTATCCCCTTCGTTTCTCCCCCGGCCATCTAGAGAAGCTATTCTGACCCATGGCTCTGCAGGGCGAGGCGATATCACCACTCTCGCCCATAGCGTTCCACTATACGCGCAACTTCCGGCCGGGACAGTCGCTCGTGGTAACGGACGACCTGATCGCATGCGAGGCGGATGAGCCGCCCGCGGCCTACACGCGCGACCTGATCCACACGTGCACGCTCACGACGGACCTCAACGCTGTGCCCAGGAGCCTGTTCACGCGGCTGACGACGACGAGGGGGGTCGAGTTTGACAACCTGGACTTCACGCTCGAGATGATTGTGGACAGTGCGGGGCTGGGGTTCGAGCTGAAAGTTGATGGGGTTAGGTACGGGAGGGTCGAGGCCGAGTTCCATTGAAACAAGCAAGCGCTTTTTTTTATTTATTTTTTTTTTACCAAGTTTATTTTCAGGGAGTTTGTTGCTCTCCATGTCTTTGAGCATGAGAATCCAAGAAAACTGGCTACAGGCGCTGTTATTGCTTCATGTTTGCTCCCATCTCGTTTGCTTTTTTGGAAAGGCCGTCGAACTTCGTCGGTTATCTCGTTCCCCAAGTTTTCCCCCCAATGATACACATTCATCAGAGGCGATGCTTTATCATTCTTTACGCATTGGAAGTCAAGGGCACTTCTTCACTATTCTGATTTTCTTCACTCGGGGGTGGCAGATATAGCCATCAAAGGAGCAGCTTGTGTGGCGATCTCGGCCAATAATAACAATACGAAAAGCGAGGCCGGTGGCCACGACGGATAGGGTCGTCCATATACGAGACAACCTGCTTCAGACCCTATCCCTCCTCCTTTCACGCCTTTGGGGTATAAACAAAGCACAGAAACGACATGATGGGGGAGCGGAGTAAAGCGATACAAACCGGAGTGGGAAGGTTGGCCAGTTGGTTGGAGCAAAACAGTAAAAAAAGAGGCGTGCCCTGAGGACATGATTGGGGGTGGGCCAGGTGCTAAACGAGGGAGAGAAAAGTGGACCGCTGTTGCCTGTTGCCTGTTGCGGCGTTTGGGTGTGTTCCTTCCTGTTGGGGGCGGAAACAGAAACCTGACACAGCCCCCAAACCCAGAGCCGATTCCAACTCAAACTCGACCACCACCCACTAACAAACGCTTTCGTTTCTCGTTTTTTTTCTTTCTTTTTGTTACCTTATCTCTTATTCTTCTTCTTTGGTTCTTGTTTTCTCACATATTCTTCACCATCGTCATACTATTCTCTCCCCCCGCCTGCGGTGGCGGTCCTCCTTGGCCAGGTCGTGCTCGACCCGGCCACGATCGGTCTTGCGCGCGTGCGTGCGCGGCGACGACGCGGGCTTGTCGGCGCCCTGGAGCCTCATGCGCAGCAGCGTCTCGGGCAGCTCCGTGTACTTCATGCACTGGTCGAAGGTGTCGCTGCTGATGATGGAGTGCTTGTGCAGATGCCGGATAACGTTATAGTCGGGCCGCATGTGGTGGTACCTGAACCCGTCTGGCAGGTGTGCCGCCACGTGCCGCAGCCGGTCCTCGAACTTGAGCCGCCGCGCCTGTTGCTGCTTGCTGCTGCCGCCGCCGCCGCCCTTGGCCTTGGCCTTGGCGTCGCCGCTGTCGAAGACGAAGTCGTTGCAGAACCAGCACATGGACTTGGCGGGGAACCGGCCGCCAAAGTGGGCAGACACGTGCGCCACCCACGCCTCGATGTCGTGCGCGCCAAACGACCACTCGCACCCGAGAAGGTCGCGGAACTCGCACACCAGTGGCCCCTCGGTGGGCGTGTAGGCCGTGTCGTACGAGTACATGGAGTCGCTGCTCCGGCCGTCGATGGCCGAGAAGAGGGTGGTCATGTTGGAGTCGCCGTCGCTGTCGCCGTCGCCGTCGTCGCCGGCGGCGGCGGTGGCGTTGGCAGTGGCGGTGGCGGATGGCGCTGCTGCCAGCGACTGCGCGTACGCACTGCTTCTGCTGCCGCCTGGCCCGCTGCCGTGCCGGGGTTGCTGCTGCTTCTGCTTCTGATCTGCGAGGGTTGCTATGAGGGTCTGCGGTATTTCTCTCTCGCGCGCCCCTCTTTGGCGTCGAGCTGCTTCTGCTTCTGCTTTTGATGCTGCTGCTGCTTTTGCTGCGGCTTACCAGTCATTGGGGACAGCAATCCCCTCTGCGAACTGGGAAGATAATGTCGCAGAGAGAGGGTCGAGGCAGAAGAAGAGTCGCGGATCGAGGCTCGGGTCGGGCTCCCTCCTTCTGCTCTGCGGCCACCTGCTCTGCTCATCTCCTCCCGCTGCTGGTGGCTCGTTGGGCGCGGAAAGTGGGGTGCGGCCGGCCTGCAGATTCCGTTGTCCAAGTGGCAGGATGCAACTCGTTGGGACTATATTGGTGCGGCCAGATTGAGATGGGTTTCACTGCACAAAGAAACAGCAGCACACTGCCCGATTTCCCGGTTGCGTCTCATGCCACATGGCTTTTTGGGGTCGCCCAAGTGGGCATCCAAGGAACTCTATATACCATCGGCTGTTGCCAGATCTTCCCCTCTCCCGAACCAACAACGCGGGTGCTCTTCATGTGGTTCCCCCCTTCCGTCTTTTGCCCTTGTCGGTCGTGTGAACGAAACCCACCCGGGGGGACGAGAAGCAGCCGAGAATGACCGAAAAAGAGACACCGCGGGCCAGCATGAAGATTGATGACTGCAGCAGGTCCACCACCACCATCCCCACGCCAGCAGAGAGAGGCGTGTGCATGATGCCTGAGATGCATCCCACACGTATACACAAGACGCACCATTTCGGATGGTTGCGCACGCAGGCGTTAGGGGGGGGGGGGGGGGGGGGGGGGGGGGGGGGGGGGGGGNGGGGGGGGGGGTGAGAGCAATGGGCGGTATTGTGAAGAGCGGTCGAGTGACCCCTGTCACTGCATGAATGCATGCAGCCAGACCGCGAACAAGAGAAGAAAGACCCTATGGGTACTCGTTCCCCTCCTCAAGCAGCAGCAGCGGTGGCAGCATCAAGCCACACACTGGGTTTAGGCCTACAGTAAACCTTGCGCTGCATGGCGTTTTTAAGCGGGCGTGCCAAATTTGCACCGGGCCAACTCTACATTTGGGGTACTTTAACGCGGCATGGCACTTTGGGATTTCGGCTGCGTCCCACTGGTGCGGCGACGTGCCCGTGCATATCATCTTTTTCAGCTGTGGCTAGCCTGCGTCGAATCGATCTCTTGGGCAAATCGTCTCTCTCTTTTTTATTTTTTTATTTTTATTTTTTACCATATCATCTCGCTGGTTATTGTTGCCAAATGTTTTCTCCAGCCACGCAAGCCCCGTGGGCGACTGTCCAGGAAACTCCGCTTTCGAAAGCGTTTCTAACCCTACCATGTGCCTGGATGCTTGCGCGAAGATTGCACATCAATAGCCTGCAAAACTCGGCTGCTCTTGATCCTTTGACGATCATCGAATTTGCCCTCAATTGCACCTTTCCGACGGCCTCCCTGGGCTTTGCCCAGTCGTCACCAATCTGTGGCCCCATGGAGATTATGTGACCATGCCTGAAAACCATGTTTCTCTGTTACTGGTCTGTTTTGCACCTCAACGTCCTGCCGCAGCGCAGACCCAGGGGCAAGCAGGAGTTGCTTGTTGGAAGCTCGCCCTCTTTGGCAGAAAGCTGAAATGGATGGCCGTGGCCATCTTCAATCCTGAATGTCTGCTGATTCTTGTCTACAACAAGTCACGGTGTTTTCACGAAGACAAGCAGAAATTAAGCCAGCAGGCTGAGGCTGATGATTACCCATGGTCGCGAACATATTCGTACTTTGCTCACCAAGGCGGCTTCATCCTGGATTTCCCGAGCAGCCTGCAGCCGCCTGACGACACGGGCGCCCAAAAAACAGCCCACAATCTGCAGCCGACAGTTGCAGCCGAGCTTGGGACGCCATGTTTCTGTGCAAATGTTTTCTCAAATATGTCAAGCAGCAGACTATCTCGCTCGAGAGAGATTGTTACCGCCGGGCTGTGTATGCACACCTTGGTCACATCAACGACACATGGGTGGCAGCTGGCTTATGCGCGGAAGAAAGACATCTTGAAGAGGCTCCGAAGTCTCGACAATGAGGAATTAGAGGGCCGCAACAAAGGCGATGCTGTCACCAAGCTCCTCGCCATTCTCCAGATTTACTGGACGATAATGCAGACTTTGGTCCGCGGAACCCAGGGGCTGCACCTTCGGTTCAGCAGCCAGCACATCTGGAGGTCGATTTTGGACGCACTTTATCATAGCTCTGGTTGCATTTTCACTTGCTGCTGACGTACGCCTTTCTTTGCCTCCGACATCGAGACAGGCTGGTAGCTCGGTCCTGGTACTCCCGCCTGGAGAGGTTGCATGCAGCCCCCGTACAGACAAGACAGCCACACCTCCCCCTCAAGGGTCTGGGCACATGTCTCCACACGACCAAGACAAAGCTGGAGCGATTCGCGCAACTGCGTCCGGAGCTGCCCGCTCGCTCTGCCAAGGCGACCAAACGCGGCGCTACCTCTTTTGGGTTTCGGAAGCACGGGGGAGTGCAAGACCTGTGACACAGTCTATACCATCTGGTGGCCATCATGTCGAGCACGTGGAATATCTGTACCGTCGCCGACTCCAAAAAGAAAAGGTACGCAACGTTGCGAGGACATGGCTCGCGCGGAGAGAAACAGGCTCGTAATCCCTAGTGGATAATAGTATGGCTATTATTGCACAC
>PYSQ01000016.1:121950-154746 GCA_003049435.1 Nakataea oryzae | reverse complement strand
GACGCATTCTGTGCAAGCGCGGACGCGGGCGCGGGCGGGCATGACCTACGCTACACGAGTTTCGCCATCCCCCGCCTCTGTCCTCACTCGTCTTGGGGGGTTTCCATGTCCAGGGCCACTCAAACGTTATCGAGGAGCTGCCGTCGGTGGAGTAATCCCCAACCAGTTCGACGTTGGCGTTCTTGTGCAGATTCGGGTCGGCGTGGAACTCGCGCGTCACCAGGTTCTCGACCTCCCTGGAAGTCGAGGCATAGACAAAGGTAAGGTTGTTGACGTGGGTGTCTGTCGCGGCCGGGCTGGCGATGCCGTCTGCCGTTCCGACCCCCGAGGCGCTCTGCTGGGGGGCGGGCGCCTGGGTCTGCCGTATGATGAAGGTGAAAGTGAACTGGAGCTCATCATCGTTGGAGAGCTTGAGGATGAAGTTGGGCCCGGACGACGGGTGCGTCTCTGAATCCTGCAGGAGGGGGCGCGACGTGTTAGCGGCGGCCAGGGCCGGTACAAAGCAGACAGGAAAGAAGGCGGCGGGCGGGCGGCGCACCAGGACGAATTCAACTGGCGAGTTGTCCCCAAGCGGGCGGCTTGCGCTCAGTCGGCTCGCGGGGAATGCATTGGGAACTATGTTGATCGTAGAGCGTTTGTGAGGCGAGGTGACGATGATGGACGAGAGGGATACTGCGGGCGTCGGCGGCGGCGGTATTTGCGTCAGCAAAATGCAAATGCCGGGGCAGGCAGGGCCCCCGATGGCGGCCAGTGCGTGCAGCACTCACATCGATTCTGGTCGCGCAGGTACAGCGCGGCGGCCTCGTCGGGCCGGCTCGAGACGTTGCCCATGGTCCCGGTCGAGGGGGACGCAGGCGGCTGTGGGCGGACTGAGGTGCCGTAGCCCCTGGCTCCCCAGGCAGGCAGGCGAGCAGGCGAGCGAACACCGAAGCGCAAGAGCGCCGGCGAGATGGGGGCGGTGGGACCTCAGCAAAGCCGAGGGGACGGATATGTATGCGATCGCAGGCGGGCTGGTGGTGGTGGTGTTTGGCAAGGTTTGGGACGAGGCTGCGGGAGACGATCGGTCACACACCAGCAGGCAGGCAGGCAGGCAGGCAGGCAGGCAGGCAGGGCGGGCAGCGGGCGATTGAGGTGTTTGGTCTGGTCTTGGGCCCTGTTCCTGCGCCCTGGCGGCCGGCGGGGTCAGTACGTCAGGGGTATGTGGACGCCTACGCGCACCAGCAGGAAGCAGGGTCTCCACCGCCCGTGACTGCACACGACACGCGGGCTGATCATGCAGACCGGCCAACGACACAGCTATCAAGCACGAGGGCCACTGCTGTGCGACCAGCGAACAGCAAGGCAAGGATCGAAGAGAGACAGCCGCGCCCCAATCAAAAAACAAATAAATATATATAGCATGCCACCTAAACGGGGAGCGCGCAAAGAGGAAGAGAAAAAATTAAAAAAGAAGGCGTCAAAAGACCGAGGAGGCTACATGGTGCCGCGCCCCAGCCAATGTTGGCATTTCTAACAGCCAAGGCCGGCTGGCCCAGCCGGGTTGGTCAACCAGTGCGTGGCTGAGCAACGAGACGACGACGGCAGCTGCGAGGACGATGATGCTGTTGCCCACCCCGTCTGTTTGCTCCATCCTGGCTGTGCTCAGTACCGCAAATAACGCTCAACTATGGGCCGTAGCCTCGACAATCCCAGGGAACAGCGGCATCATATGTATGCAATAAGAAGCTGGCTCTCGACATCGGAACATCATCCCTCGCCCCCTGTGCCCATATCTGGTCGAGGATGTTCTTTGCTCGAGGGGGTTTTTCTTTATCCCAATATCTCCACCTGCGTCCTGAGCACTGCGCCGGCTTGGATCGTCCCGGGAATAGCAAGACACGGGCGCGCTGTGGCCAAGCGTCAATAGTGCAGCAGCTTCCTCCAACAATTTGATGGGTTATTGGTTATTTGGCGCGTGGCGAATGGCAGTGCTCGTCGCTGTTTTAGCCCAGGGGTCAAAGTCGTGCCAATTGTGACCTCTCGGCAGCGAACAATGCGCAATGGAACCCCCTGCGCCATCTGCCCTCCACTGCCTACAGTAGGCTAGCCCAGGGCCCGGCAACGTGCGTCTCCCGAGCCTGTGCTGTGCTTGCGCCTGCAAGCCCGTGTCTTGTGGTGCTGTCGCCCTGTCTTTGTTGCTTCTGGCCGGCGGCACACCACACATCCCAGCCGCCCTGGACTGGCCCACTCCGATCCCTCAGATGACGTTGCGGGCATGTGTAGGTGGCCAGTCCAACGTTCGATCCCCGACCGACAAGCTCAAACCCGCCGCACACCCCCCCGTTTGTGCCCATGCTCGGCTCTGCCCAATTTCGCCCTCTGGCCTCGCCGCCGCCGCACTGATTTCGCTGGGCCATTTTTGACTCCTCCTTTTTCTTCTTCTTTTTTCCCTCCCCTCCCTTCTTCTTTTTCTCTTCAGAGTTGCTGCCCGCCGACGGACGCAGGCCACCCTCCTCCAGTCGCTGCTCCTCATGCTGAGCAATCCTGGCTGGTCTGCGGCAACCAGACAGCGATTTCCACACCCGATCGTCGCAAGCCAGCCCCCGCTGCCTGCCCGCAGGCATGTCGACGGGGTCGAGAAGTTCGTGGAGGCCCTCTAGGCGCCTGAAGAGCCTCCAGGATGGCGACCGCCGCCTCTCGAGGGTCGGCTCGCGCGCCGGCCAGCCAGCCGTCACCCCCGACGACGCATACAGCCACGCCCTCCGCATCGCCTACCTAAACTACCTCCTCCAGCCCAAGAAGAAGCGCAAGGAATACGTCAAGGTCCAGCGCCCGCAGTCCAAGGTCTACAACTCCAGCGTCACCGAGCTGATGAAGGAGCTCACGGGGGGCTCCAGCTCCAACGCCAAGCTGCCGCACAGCTTCCGTGCTGCCCTGGAAAAGAGGATGGAGGGCGTGCTCAGGGGAATCGAGAGAATGCCCGGCTTCGGCGACGCCGCCGTCAAGCGCACTTTTGGCGAGGCCTATACGGCCTTTACCGCCCAAGACTTCCGCAAGACCATTGACAAGGACCGCAAGCTCGAGCCTCTGATCCTCATCTTCTACACCTCTGCGAGCAAGGCCCAGGGCCGCGCAAAAGCTCCTGACGACCCCTCCTGGAAGGTCTTGGTGGACCGGCACCTCGCCATGTTCGTCAGGCTTGTCATAGCCATCCTGCGCGACCAAGGCAGCGACAAGGACAAGCCCGAGCTTTTCAACCGTCTGACCACCCTCGAAAAGAAGCTCCTTACCAACGACCAGGATCTGTACCTCGACACGGGCCAGGAGGGGGAGCACAAGTACGTCGAGGTTGACATACCCCACTCGCACGATGTCAAGGACATGCCCATGGTGCAGTTTGTGGCTTCGATCTTCTCCCGCGACCTGGCCGCTGTCCAGGCCGATATCGACACAAACCGCCCGCTAT
Source organism: Nakataea oryzae (assembly GCA_003049435.1). Taxonomy (NCBI): domain Eukaryota; kingdom Fungi; phylum Ascomycota; class Sordariomycetes; order Magnaporthales; family Magnaporthaceae; genus Nakataea; species Nakataea oryzae. The sequence continues at coordinate 151,301 of PYSQ01000016.1, read as the reverse complement.
GGACCGAAGAGAACGCGCTCAAGGACATCAAGTCGTACCAGCACCGACTGAATGCCAACATGAACGGCGCGCTGCGGCGGCAAGACTTCGACGTGGACGAGGGCTACGAGGAGTGGAAGAAGGCCGAGGGACCCCTCCTCTCGCAGGTTATGCTCGAAATCCTCAAGGCCAGGCCCGAGCTGAGAAACACCTCGACGGCTGCCCTCGACAACAAGCCACTTCCCGGTCGGCCCCAGTCGTTATACAGCGAAGATCAAGCGTATGCCGATCTCGGGAGGATGGTGACCAGTCCCGACGGCCTCGGTAGCTTCAGTTTCGACCAGGCCATGACCCTCGGCTCCGTCCCCAACGACGACACCTCCAGCATACGGAGCGTCGACGAGCCGCACTACAACTTCATCCCGCCCGAGCCCAGGGCCTACTATAAGCGGATCGTCAAACAGACGGTTCTCCACGATATCAGGCACCCGGACCCGTCCAGTCCCTGCTTGACAATGTCGGCGCAGTCCGAAGCGTTGCTGGCGGAGCTGGCAGTGTATTGGAGGCTGCCACAGTTCACCCGCCAAATAACGTTCCTCGAGGTGGTCACCCAGCAGTTTCTGGACAAGGAGCTATCAATCGAGGATCTCAGCTCGTCCTTCGACTTCGCCAAGGAGTTGGCGCCCGAGTCCAAGAAGCCGCCGCACATACAGGAATATTCCAGCCGCCTTGCCGACATTCCCAGAAGCCGGTGGTCTCTTCCTGATACCTCGGCGTACCAGCAAACGCTTCAGAGGCTCAACGATGCGCTGCTGCGCGACATACTCGAGTTGCTCTCCCACTGCTACGAGCCCAAGCCGCCTTCGATAGGCACCGTCCTCATGTTCCTGATGAACAATGTGCATGGCGACGATGCATTCTCGCAGCGCACAGAAGATGCAGAAGAGTATTCCCAGGCACTGACCGATACGCTTCGCAATGCAGCAACGACGACGTACAGGTCATATCTGGACACGGAACTGCCCGAGAGCCAGGAGGAGTGGGATTTCGGTCATGTGGTCAGGCTGGGACAAAAGGTGGTCGCCGTCTGCGAGAAGGTCCAGAAGCGGTATCGCAAAAACCCCGAGATCCTGGGTGTGTCGCCTTTTGGAGTCCTGGTGGACACGATGTTTCCGACGTTCGAGCAGGACGCAAGCGCCATTATTCAGCGCATAATACAGGTGGCGCGCGAGCGGAACGAGGAGGTGCATGTCCAGGACGGATTCGACCTATACAAGGAGCTGGTGGAAATCCGCAAAATCCACGTCCAGTCGCTGCCCGGGAAGCCGTTTGCGTTTTCCATCGAAGGCCTCCTGGACGAGTTTGTGTGGCGATGGATCAAAACGGCCGAGGAGAGGATGCAGGATTTCGTTGAGCAGGCAGTCAAGCAGGATCAGTTCCAGGTCAGGGGCCTAAACCAGGACGGCATCTCTTCGGACGAGGAGCGCCACAGCGTGTCCGTCATTGATATGTTCGCCATGTTCAACCAGACGGTTGACCAGGTGTTCCAACTGGGATGGGACGACGACGTTCACCACGCCCGCTTCATGACGGCCCTGGCTAGGGGCTTTGCGGCCGGCATTGGGCGGTACTGTGAACTCGTCGAGCAGAAATTCTCCAAGGAAATGGACCGGCCCACGGCACAGGAGGCAGCGGCAAGCCAATCGGCCCAGGAGCGGTTTATGCAGTATGCAAAGGATGCTCTTAGCTCAAAGGAGAAGATCGAGCCCTTTCAATTCTATCCAGAGGTCAGTCGTAGCCCAAACCCGAACCCAAACCCAAACCCAAACCCAAACCCGTCGACCAAGCAGGGATCTTTGTGGCATGTTCCAAGATTTGAATATCTCGGCTAAACGCAGACGTCTGGTTTCCGTCTCTTGTTTTCTGCTGCTAGTCGTTTGTCAAGTTGAACAACATCGAGTATGCCATGCAGGCTCTCGACAAGCTCGAGAAGATGGTGAACGCAGACGGCTGTGCCGAAGTGTTGCAGAAGGCGGATGGGCCTACGCAGCATTTCCAAAAGTCGGCCAAGTACGTCTTCACAGTCAAGTTGGTTGAGGCCGAGGACCTCAAAGCCTGCGACCCCAACGGAACTAGCGATCCGTACGTGGTCCTGTGTGACGAGTACCAGAAACGGCTCGCAAAGACTCGGATCGTGATGAGAAACCTCAACCCCCGCTGGGATGAATCGGTCGACATTGACGTGCAAGGCCCGCTCAACCTCATTGCCACCATCTGGGACTACGACACGTTTGGCGACCACGATTTCGTCGGGCGGACCTCGCTCAAGCTTGACCCGAAGCACTTTGCCGACTATCTCCCACGCGAGTTCTGGCTCGACCTCGACACCCAGGGGAGGCTGCTCATCCGGGTGAGCATGGAGGGCGAGAGAGATGACATTCAGTTCTACTTCGGCAAGGCGTTTAGGCACCTGAAGCGGACCGAGAGGGACATGGTTCGCAAGGTGACGGACAAGGTACGTCCTTGCAGGCTTCTTTCTCACATCCTCCCTACTCCCGTGCCGAGTGCCTGGCTAACTCGAAACAACACGAACAGCTCGTCACCCATATCCACGCTTCCCTCTCACACGACACGCTGAAAAGCCTCCTGAATCGCGGCATCGCGTCGTCGGTTGCGTCTTTGTGGCAGAAGCGGGCTCCTAGGGTGCCGCAGACGACACAGGAAGATGTCGTGAACGCCCTGAAGCCCCTGTTCAGTTACTTTGACGACAACTTTTTTATCATGAAGCAGACTCTGACGACGGCGACCATGCTGGCCGTCATGACGCGGCTTTGGAAGGAGGTTCTGATGGCGATTGAGAGCATACTCGTCCCGCCGCTCTCGGACAAGCCATCCAGCCAGAAGGCGCTCACGCAGGTCGAGATGGACTTGGTCTTCAAGTGGCTACAGATGCTTTTCGACTTCTTCAACGCCAAGGACGACCAGGGAGAGGTGCTCGGTGTACCAGCCGACATCCTGAAGTCGCCTAAGTGGCACGAGCTGGCCTCTCTCAACTTTTTTTACCACGAGGACACAGACAACCTGATACGGACGTCTGAGCGGATGGTGGCGGCGACGACACAGCGGCAGCAGCAGCAGATGCAGGCAGCGCAAGCGTCGAACCGGATGTCGGCGCCGGCGTCGCTGGGCCCGGCGCTAAGCGCGGCATCGGCGGGGCCTTCGTTTGCGAGCATGGGTACGATACGACGAGGCAAAAGCATCATGATGAGCCGGAACCTGGGCACGATGCGGCGGGCCAAGGAGGAGAAACGCAAGGAGGCGCAGGCGGACCCGTCAGACGACATGATTCTACGGATTCTGCGCATGCGGCCCGAAGCGGCCGGCTACCTGAAGGAAAGACACCGGCAAAAGGAGCGCATGGCGGCCCACCAGGCGGCGGCCATGATCGTGCGCCAAAGCGTCCATCAAGGGTGGGGCGGCGCCGGTCCCGCGTTCGGCGGCGCACAGTACGCCAGAAACAACCTACCCAGGCGATAGGTACCCAGATAAACCCGGGCCCAGATTGCAACCGGCCATAGCAGAACCCCGGCCGTGGGGCAGGGAGGCCGAGAAATACGTAGGGCGTCTTGAGTCCTCGCGATGCGTGTGGTTAGTGCATGTGGGATGCCACCCGCACAACACCAGTAGCAAGACGGCCTCAGACTCGCTATTAGACTACAGTACCTTATCCAACGATGTACCGAGGAGAGGCATTTTTTGAGACGCTGGCTTGTGGCTGCCAAAGAGATACCATATGATAGCGGGCTACAAGGGAAAACGGAGAGCATTGTGCGGTCAACAAGTTGGCGGCAGATATTAGTATTCTCATCTGTATTGTTTTCTAGAACATCTCTTTGGCGAAAGAGGACTGAAGCAAAGTGCGAGAGAGCACGGCATTATGCACAGGTTCGCAGCTCAACCCAGCGGTTGAAGGAGCATACTGCTCAGTCTGCCACAGGCACGGCGCATCACTACACTAGCTAGCCTCTGCAAAGTATATTTCTACTACGTCTTGGGAATGGTGATGCGATTAGCACCAGCTGTAAATAATACGAAGGGTTGATAGGGGATAATGGGATGAGATATATGATGGGCAAACCATGCAAGCCAGCACAGGCATGCGCCTTGCTATGATTACAATTAGGTGGTGTGGTACTGTAGCATTCTCACCTAAATGCCAGCTGAAGTCTCCACATCCCACAGCGCTGGGTTGACGGTGTTGGTGTTGTCCGTGCTTGGTTTTTTTTTGGCCCGGAAAAAAAAAACTTGCCTTGGAGAAAGTTGGTTCAAAGAGAGCCAGCACCGCCGCAGGGTACCTTGGTAGTAGCCTAGGCCTGGACACCGCCAATTGAGCGCCACTGTATTTTGAAGGGGGCAGAACACGCGATAGAACCAAGGTACGTAGGCCCACGCCATCCGGCTATACGATCCATGTGTCCGAGCAGGGTGGTGGCGGTCTGGAGAGAGGAGATGCATGCGCGCGCCGAAGGAGTGGGCGAACAGCCTTGGGCCGAGATGTAAGCTGAAAGACGGCCTCATGGTCCCGGCCGGCCGACCGCTCCCGGGCCGATGGCGCCGACGCTCCTTTTTTTGTCCCTCTCCCCGGTGCACCGTGTACTCTGCATGGGTAGATGGCCCCGCCAGAGGGAGGGCTTTGACCGGGATGCGGGCGAGGACTGGGGCTAAGGTGAAGATATTCCAGACACATAAATAACGGGGGGGACTCTCGGCTGGATGCAGCTGCGGCCATTGCATCGTCTCTTGCTTGGCCGGTTGGCCGCAACCACCACGGCCGCAACTGCCGCCACAGGAGCAGCAGCAGCAGCAGCATCATCATCATCGGCAGCAGCAGCAGCCACAGCGGTGGGTTCCAGCCCCGCGTGGCGCACCGCCTCCTCGCCCATACCCACAAGGGGCCTGGCGTCACAGGCCAATACGAAGGCCCAGCGGGACCGGTTGCGTGCTCCTGCCCCTGCCCCTGCCCCGCCTGCCCAAGGAGCGGCTGCCCCTCCTCCGGCAAACATGAGCCCGGGTTCTGGCAGTCCTCAACTTGAGCCATCGGGAAAACCCTGCCCAGACCCCACGCCGCCGTCGTCCTTGTCGAGAGACGACCGCCTTCGCCAACAGAGCAGCTCCTACCCGACGGCCGCCAAAATTTCCACCCGCCGCACCAAACTGATTGCCGGGCACCTTGGCTCCCCCGAAACCATGTCGTCGCCCTACACCGTCCGCAAGGTGGGCGCGCCCAACACGCTCGAGCACCGCGTCTACATCGAGAAGGATGGCGTCCCTGTCTCGCCCTTCCACGACATCCCTCTGTTTGCCAACCAGGAGCAGACGATCCTGAACATGGTCGTCGAGATCCCCCGCTGGACCAACGCCAAGCTCGAGGTACGCCGCACGCACGCATCGTCGTTGTCCGCCATCCGCCCCCCGAGTCATGACGGCATCTGGATTTGCTAACCGGGCGTTTTAATCACCGTCCAGATCTCCAAGGATGAGCTCCTGAACCCCATCAAGCAGGACATCAAGAAGGGCAAGCTGCGATATGTCCGCAACTGCTTCCCTCACAAGGGCTACCTGTGGAACTACGGCGCCTTCCCCCAGACCTGGGAGGACCCCAATGCCATCCACCCCGAGACCAAGGCCAAGGGTGACAACGACCCGCTCGACGTGTGCGAGATCGGCGAGCTGGTCGGCTACACGGGCCAGGTCAAGCAGGTCAAGGTCCTCGGCGTCATGGCCCTGCTTGACGAGGAGGAGACGGACTGGAAGGTCATCGTGATTGACGTGAACGACCCTCTCGCTCCCAAGCTCAACGACGTCGAGGACGTCGAGCGTCACCTGCCCGGACTCCTGCGCGCCACCAACGAGTGGTTCCGTATTTACAAGATCCCCGACGGCAAGCCCGAGAACCAGTTCGCCTTCACTGGCGAGTGCAAGAACAAGAAGTCAGTCGTCATCCCACTTTGTGCGTCGTCGTGAGGCGCCATTGCTAACCCAATTGAACACACAGGTACGCCATGGACGTCATTCGCGAGTGCTCCGAGGCTTGGGAGAGGCTCATTACCGGCAAGGTTCAGCCCGGAAACATCTCGACCACCAACCTGGCCATCAGCCACTCGCCTAGCGTCATCACCCCCGACAGGCTGCCACCCATGCCTGCTAACCAGAACCTTCCCCCGGAGAAGATCGATGCCTCGATCGACAAGTGGTTCTTCATCAGCGGCGCCTCTGCCTGATTGGAAGACGAGCCGTCGGCCATTTATCGATGGCGTTCTGACCAGGTCGGGTTGCCTTGGCGCAACCCCTGAGGTCATAAAGATGGAACAAGCGAAACCAAGGCAATAGATCAGAAAGAAAAAATAAAATCGTGGGACTACATGTCGACGTGGGTTCTTTCGAGTCTGCCAGGTTCATATCTCCATGCCTATATATCCCTTAGGTTTTTGCGAAATGGGTATCATCGAGACGACACCGCGTCGTAACAATCGTGGAATTCCGTGATGCGTTTTGTCACATGTGTGATTTTTTCTCTCTTTTGCTTTCTTGTACAGCTGGCGAACGCCCTGGGAGGGGTTTCCTCGTGCCAGCAGGAGTCAAGATGCCACACTGCACCAATGACCATCCGGAGTTGAAAGCAGTATCTCGCTACTTCCCCTCCTCCCAGTAGACGAAAAACATGAGTTCTCAGACCGCACCAGTTCTAGTCGCTCAGGTCGGCCTGTTTCTGCAGCACTCTGCAATGCCTGTTTATTTCTTCAAGGATGCCCTTGATGCCGAGCTTTTCGCTTTCGAGATTCATCTCCTTGCCGTCCTCTGCGTGGGAAGAAGATGGGGGGTCAGAAAACGCGCCTGGCTGGGAAGAAGCTGGGAAAGGGTAACCGACTGAATTTGACCTGCAGCAATGGCGGCTCTGTCGAGTTCTTGGGCAGCAGCGTCGTGGTGATGCTCATGCCCGAGGAGCGGGCGTTGGGAGGGATGTAGGCCAGGAAGAGGCGCGCCGGCCTCGCGCTGGGCGAGAAGGGGTTGAACCTTGTCCTGACCTCTGTGACGAACCGGTTCATTGTGGCTGCGGTGGGTGAGGACGACGAGATTGAGCGTCTGGAGAGCTCGCCGGACCCCCTGCCATGGCATGCGTCGTGACGGCTCAGAGAAATTCCAGAACCCGCGGGAGCTTGATGCGACCGAGTGCACGGCCACACATGGCCTGCCCCTCCTGGTCGTTGCGCCACAGTTTCAGCTCGGGTACGTACCTGACCGATGTACCTCTATTTCTCTCTCTGTGTGTACGCGCTTGGCTGTCATTACGTATGCGCACGCACTGACAACTGCCAGCTTTCACCAACCGCCGTATTGCCTGCTCGTCAAGTACGCGCCCCTCCAAAGGGGACAAGGTAGGCAGACACGTACGTCGCGCACGCTGCAAGAACCCTTGCCGAACAACGGAACGGAGAGACTATTATTTGGCAGACGTGCGCCCCCTCCGTGAATCCAACGAGCACCAAAAGACAAAATGTCCTTCCAGGGGCTGCAGGAGCGCCTGGCGCAGCTGCAGGAAACGACGTCGCAGCTCAAGACGCTCATCAACCGCCTGGCGAACCTCAAGCTCCAGCCCGGCTCGGTGCCGCTGGACGCAAGTGCAGACAGCAGCGGCGGCAACGGCGAGGGCGGCTACGACGACGGTAACATTGTGTCAGAGCTGGGCGCCGACATCACTCAGGGACTTCGCGAGACGGACGAAGAGCTGGAGCTGCTGCGGGAGGAGATTGTGGACCTCCGCTCCGCCCGTCCCGGAAGCGAGGCAGAGAAGACAAAGGCCCGTCTCAAGGACGCCGCCGACAGGCTGGGCCAGGAGCTCAAGGAGTATGCTCTCCCTTTGGACGCCCGTTGCCACACGGGGAGCATTTTTTTTTCTTTTTTGTCATGGCACGATCTAACACATGCTGGGCTATGCAGTTACCGAATCGCATTCCGGAAAGCCCAGCTATCAGCGCGGCAGAGGATGGCTGCTGCGCAGCGGGCGGAGCGGGCCGCCCTGCTGGCGTCGTACGCAAGAGCGCCCATCTCTTCGGTGACCACGGCCCGGTCCAACGCCTCGTCGCCCGTCCCGCCCCAGCAGCAACAGCAGCAGCCTGCACGACGACGGCAAACGCTCAAGAACGACCGCGGCGGCAGCAGCAAGGACGACACGGTGGTTGGGGCGGCGCACGACGTGACGGCGTCGCTGCAGCGGACGCACGACCTGATGGCGGCGGAGCTGGCGCGCTCGTCGTACGCGGCGCAGGCGCTGGCCGAGAGCACGGCCGCGCTGCGCGAGCTCGACGACCGCTACGCCGGGCTCGACGGCATGCTGGCCGCCTCGCGCTCGCTGCTCGGCACCCTCATGCGCTCGCAAAAGTCAGACACCTGGTACCTGCAGACGACGCTGTACCTGCTTCTCGCCACTGCCGCCTGGCTCGTCTTTCGCCGCCTGCTCTACGGCCCGCTCTGGTGGCTCGTCTGGCTCCCGCTCCGGATGACCTGGTGGTCTGCCAGCAAGGGCGTAAGCGGCGGCAGGTCCCTTGTCGGCGGCAAGCCCGGCGGCGCCAGGATGGAGGTCGTCAGCACCTCGGGGAGCACCAGCGTCGTCGGTATGGCGGGCGATGACGGCAGCGCTGTCCCGACCGTCAGAGTCCCCCACGGTGGTGGCGGCGACAGCAGCGGCGACGACAAGGGCAAGAGGTTGGACGATTCAGATTCCATGGTGGACAAAGTCGGTAGGATGATCGACAGCGACGGCGACGACGAGATTCCTGCTTCGTCCGAGACCCAGCTCTCGGAGGCACCAAACCCCAAGAAGAGAATGTGGGAAGAGCCAGTCGAGCCGGCCCAGGATGCATCTGCCGCAGGCGAAGTAGACAACTCGGAAAGGACCAGAGTCAAGGATGAACTATAGCGGGTCAAGCTAGAACGAATTTCACATGATGAAAATACCAAGAATGACTCTTGTTCGTGACACGTTCGCATTCATCTCATTTGGTTCATTTGACAAAGGAAACGACAAATGTGTAAGCTACTGGTCATGTTTTGGGAGTTTGCCAAACGCATCTCTCCAAATTGATCGCGGCGAGGCTGGGGTGATGTATAGGGAAAAATATATACAATCAGATTCAAACACCTACCTAGTCTAAATATCCAAGATCCGATCCCCAGATATGTCCGCTCCTTGTCGCCAAACCGGGCGATCCTCAACGCCGAATTCGCCCCATCCCCTTGATCATGATCGTAACCTTTGTTCCATGTGACCAAAGCCGTGTGCCCTCGGTTCCGTCGTTTCTCGTTCCATCCACTAGCATTTAAACTGCCAAACGAATGAAGTCGCTTCCTAGGAGTAGAATGTCCAGCATGTCGAACAAACCAGAACTCTCGTATGCAGAGAGCACCCCTATGCTTTCTATATTTCTTTTTTTTGTCGCGAGCATGAGCAAACAGCACCACAGGAAAACAACAACAATAATGACCGCAACGAGGCAGGATAACAAGGCAAAGAGACCCAGCTTGTTACTATCGGTGTTGCAGCACCTGCGAGGCAACGGCCATGCTCGCAAAGAGCATCATGAAGCGTGGCAGCATGACCCTGCCTTCGTCGTCGTCCGAGTGCCCGTCGTCATCTTGATCAGTCGAAATGGCGTCGTGCTCATCCGAGTGTTGCCCGCGGCCCTCGAGCACCGCCGCCGCCGCCGACGACGACTTAGTCCGTCGCCTAGCCGACTTTGGCAGTCTCTTAAGCAGCGAAGGCTTGCTGCCCGACCCGCCGATCGCGCTGGTGGTGCGTCTGTGCACGACGTGCGGCCGCGGCGTCTTCAGCCCCTTGGATTGGCGAGGACTGGTAGGGATCCGCGGGACGGGTGCCTTTCCGACGGCCGTGGTCACGTCGGCAACAGCGGCGGCGGCTGTCAGCCAGCCGGGTGCAGAACCGCCCTTGTCGTTACTCCCATCGTCGTCGTCGACCCAGTGATGAGGGCCCACCAACGCGTCCCGCAGACCGAACCCAAGACCTCTGCTCTCCTGGTGAAGGCCCAAGTAGGTGGTTGTTGAGATAGACTTGCGGCGCGGCACCGGCGTCGTCGGTTCCGCAGCCACCTCATCACCAGTCTCTGTTCTGAACGTGTCAACTGAGTCTCGGCCGCGCACGCTGGGGCAATCCTCCCAAGAATCTGTGTTTGTAGACTCTAGGGGAGCGATGGCCGGGCTTGGTAGTGCCACTGCCGCCGGTGATGGGGTAAGCGGCTCGTCCAGCTTTTCCGAGACTGGCGTGGCTGGCCACACCTCTGCACCCCCGACGGTAGTGCTCGCTGAGTCGTCGGACGATACAGAGGCTGTCTCGTCCAAATCATCCTCATTCTCGGCAGCACAGACAGGTACATCAGCGGCCGGGGCGGCCACGACAGATGCGGCTTGGGCACCCTCCCTGGGCAGGACACCCTCCGTCACCACGGTGGTTGTGATCTCCGATTCTGGAACCGCTGGGTCGAGTGCCTTCGTCTCCTCAGCAGCGATTTGTGATGATCCGTCACCTCCATGCTCTTTCTCCTCTTCTTCCTCCTCGTCTTCTTCCTCTTCCTCCTCTTCCTCCTCAGTCGGCACTTCATCGATCTGCGACAGAATGCTAGAGGCGGCCAGGCTGCTTGCGCCATCCATATCATCGAAATCAAACGTGGCCTTGCTTTGGGAGAAGACATTATCGTGGTTTTGCCTTAGAGGTCCAGCTGCCTGGAGCTCTGCCTGAAGGTTACTTTTGCTCACGGCTAATCTGTCTGCCGTCGGTGACTCCATCAGTCCATCATAATCGGGGTTGCTGTATGCGGCATCGGCATCGTCCTTTTCCATGTCGCCCATGATGATGGGGCGGGCGGACCCAGACAGAGTCCTCAGAAACGTCGGCGTGATGAGAAGACTGTGTCTCGGGGACGCCTCGTCCCCATGGCTTAGTCCGGGCGTCGAAGGCACGGACTCGGAGTAGAAGGACGAGTACATGTGTCTCTGAGCATCAGAAAGAATGAAATCCGTGGCGTCCGAATCTTGCTGAGCCTGCTCCTGCTCCTGCTCTTTCGCTTTGGACATTCCCGTGGCGGGAGCCTCGCCATCGGCTGTGCTGGGACGAGTGCTTTGGGACGAAACAGGCTCCGCCTCATCGCCACTCCTCAGATCGTCGGCATCTCCCGCCACGGAATCGGCAGGGTCGCTGGAGAGGAAGGATCCTTTTGCGGCGTTCTCGTCGAGCTCTGCTAGCTCCGAACCACCGTTGAAAGCGGATTTTAGCTCGACTTCGGAAACAGCCATGACTGTTGGGACACAAGACGAGTCGACTTCTGACAGAGCCACCATCTCAGCGACTACAGGCTTCTTTTGCGGAGCCATCGCGACCTCGGCTTTTGAGGGCGTCGTCATCTCGTCGGCGCTGTTATTCGTGAGCGTCGAGGCGTCACTGACACGCGGGCTGCCAAGGGTGTACTTTATGGGGACTAAGGGGAAGATCCGCGGCCCGGACTTGACAGGGGTATAAAAGGAATCTTCGGTGTTGGTGATAGGACTGCTCGGAGTCTGGGCGACAGGAGTCTTTGGGCGTGCAGCCTCCACTGCCGAGAGCTTGGCCGGCTTGTGAGCAACGTCAGCGGAGGCGCCTTCAGATAGAGGTGGCGCAGGGGCAACGGGTTGGGCTAGAGCTTGCTTAAGCGGCACGTGCTCCGATGGGGATGCTCCAACCTTGGTAGGTTGAGTCTGCCATATTTGCGCTATGCTGTTTCGCTCTTCGTCCGAGTCCGAGTCGGAAATGTCGTCGAGCGAACACGTATCCTTGAGAATTCTGTCCAAATCCTGCTGTATCCGGCCTTCCAAACGCGACACCATGGCCTTCTTCTCAGCCTCGACGTCCTGCGCAGTGACAGGCGTCTTGGGCCTACGACCGTCGTCGCGCGCGACGAGGGCCTTGTCGAGAATGAGGTGCCCGCGCTTGTACGCGGTGATGTGGACGGCGGCGTCGTCGCCCCGCAGCACATCGGCGATGCCGCTCTGCACACGCTCAAGTATGGCCTCTATACTGCGCTGGGAGTAGGTAACGGCGCTGTCCAGGGTGAATTTTGCCGGGTGCTCAGCCCTCCATCCACGGCCCCTGAGCTCCAGCACCCGCAGCTCGAAGTCATTGGTGGCCGAGACCTGCTCGTCAGCCTTGTTGCGCAACCGCACAAGCCCAGCCTGCACGTCGCGCAGGAAGTAATAGCAGTCCTCGCCGTCGGCGTCACGGAACATGGCCAACTTGGTCGAGATGCGGCGGTTGAGGTGCTCGTACACGGGTCCCAGGCTGTTCTCGATCCTGATCTCGATCTCGAGCGCATTCTCCTCAAAGTGCTTGCATTCGACAGGGCCTTCGAGCCACTCGCACGAGTGGTGCTCGTAATCTAGTTCCCGCTTCTTGGCGCCCAGGGCCGTGTTGACAACCTCGGCAGCAGCCCAAAGCAGGTTCTCGCTGTATGCCAGGTTCAGGGGCGCATCCTGTCTGCTCTGGATGGACAGGGTCCGCGTCCACTCGTGCTGCTTGCGCAGGTTGCTGGAGCTCTTGAACGAGAACTCTATACTGTAGCCAGGCGAGAACTGGAAGCTCTGGGAGGCCTCGAGGAAGCGGGACGGCGGCACGCACCCGAGCGGCATGGGGTCCCCAATGCTAAGCAGCGAGGAGGAGATGGCACGGTTGATGTAGCGGTGGTCGCCAACAGGCTCGTTGGTCCACCTGAAGCCCTTGTCGTGTTGCCTCAGGAAGAGTCCGATCATGCGATGGGTCGCAAGCAAGACCTCGCCGGCGCATTCCTGGGTCAATGCCTGGCGCTGGTAGCAGCAGAATTTGCGCTGGGCCAAGACCTCGCCGGGCCGCAGGATGGCGAAGGCCAGCTCATAGCGCGGTTCCCTCGGGGCCTGGCCGGGAAGCCTGTGCAGGAGCGCGGTGGGATCGCGGCGGGTGATGAGCTCTTCGCTGCAGTGCTCAATGCGGCGGAGCAGGCCTTTGCAGAGACGCTTGGTCGGGCGGAACGCATCCGAGCTGGCGTAGTCGCGCGTATAGGGGTGGACGGCGCCGCGGACCAGGGGGTCGGCGAAGCGCACCTGCACCCTGACCGCTAGAGGAGGGGCGGTAGGGCCGCGGGCGACCTCCTCTACGATCGGGGACAGGGCCGTCGTGGTCGTCGGGGTGGCGGCCGTCGCCATGTTGAGCGGCTCATGGGGCGATGTTCGGGGCGGGCGGTGTGTGGTTGTAGTCGCGGTCCCTTCTCTGCGACGAGATCTCGGGAGAAAAGACGCAGAGTCTGCCGGTCGCAACGAGGACCGCAGCTTAAAAGAAGCATCCCAGGCCATGCTGAAGCATATGTGGGGCCCGATGGGCGACCGGGGCCTGCAGCACCAGTGAGGTGAACCACAGCTTGGGGCTTCGTAGGCCCACTGAGCCGGCTGCGCTGCAGCAGGACCAGGGGGGTCTGCCGTGGACCGTGGGTGTGATGGGAGGAGGTCCGGGGTGTGTGTGACGTGGATAGCAAACCACGGCTCGCCAGCCACCGGGATTATGCTCGAGCCGTTCGAAGACGATGGAAGCCCTGGCGAGAATACCCGCTATCTGTACACCACGAGACGCGGCTTAAGTTTCCTCGTAAACACCATGGCAGCAGTGCAGGGAAGGGCGGCAAGCGATGGTTTTTAAAGGAGAAGAGGCCCAGCCAGGGAGGGGGTCCAGGAACCAAACGGGCCAGCGGCGCACCCCCTTTCCTGGCCTGTCTCTCCACGTCGAAAGAGCGAGGGATGCGATGCTGCATGCAGCGGGAGAAGAAAAAAACCAGGGCAGACAAGCGGCAGAGAGGATCCATCGACCGACTTGGCTGTGAGGAGCCCAAAGAGCTTCTCTTCTTGGGCAAGCGTCGTGCGCGCGCGCCTATCAGCCAACCATCCCATCCATGGTGGCCACCAGCCCTACCTTACCCACCCCATCTTTCTCGGGGCATGCACAAGCGATGATATACATGCGGTCGCAGCAAATGCCGCTCGGCTGGGAGGTGTATGCGGTACATGCAGCTGGCCGTGTCTCGGTACCCAAGCGGGCAGACATGCGCCGACAACAGAGCGAATGGGCGTGTCTGGCCGCCGTGGGAAGTGTCTGGTTTTGGAGGGTTGCGAGAGAGACGTCGCCAGCGCAGCAGAGGAAAGGGCAAAAGCGGGGCGGAAGAAATGTGTCTGGTTCGGGGAGGAGGGAAAGTTCGATCGCAAAAAAAAAAGTCGAGCAAACGCAATCGAGCCGAGTAAGCATGTGAGCGGAGAAAATTGCCATTCCTGATTCGTTAGAGGCGGTCGAGGGCCTACCGAAGCAATCAGGCGACACCACGCTCCTTCCGTTGTCTCCCGCAAGAACCGCTCAGACTCCCGCACAGTGGCACGACGATCAACAGACACCAATGGCGGGGAAAAGGGGAAAGCCCGCACCGCACACCTGGCCGGGCCATCTGGCGCCAGTAAGCCGCAGCGCCGGCCAGCGTTGCCGTCGGGCTTTTGACGCCCCGGCCAACGGGATGAAGGCACGCGGACAGCCCGTTCCGGATATGATGCGGGCGCACATCAACCCCCAGGTCCATTGAGCCTTTTTTTTTTTTTTTTTTTTTCCCTCCTTCCACACTCCCTCCCTTTCTCCCTTGACGTGCGTGTGCGTCCCCGCCCTGCTTTGCCCCGGCAGGCCTGGGCGTGGACTGCAGGCTTGGCGCCCCGGCCTGGCTCAATCGCAGCAGCCGCTCTCGCGTTAGCTAGGGAACCCCAGTCGCTAACCTGCTTTGCCGCCTCCGTCACATGGAGCCACATCGCTAGCCCGCTGCGAGCTCCACCCCACCCTGCCATCCAGCGGGTGGGCCGCCAGTTGATGCCTGACAACGCACCAATCCCGACAGCTCAGATCGCAGCACCGGGGTTCCACGACTGCCGAAACTGGAAAGCACTGATCTTTCTGGAAGTGCATGGCCATGTATTGAGACACCGGCTCAGCTCCCCGCTGGAGCGTCCGCCTTGGTCGACCGTTGGCTTGTTGCTTTCCTGTCGCGCGGGCCGGTCGTTCGGGGCCTATGTAAGTTTACATACCTAGGTACATATTTACGCAGGTACGTACGTGGTTCGCTCGATAACCAGGGATATATCGCTTGCCTCCGCACACGCCTGCCTCGTGAGTCAACGCCTGGGCAGCAGATGGAGGGCAGGCCCTGACATGGACTTGCTCGACGACCAGACACTTATCAAGCCTGCCCTGCCCAAGACAACACAGCATGCCGGCAGCGTGACCACGCGAGGCGGCAGCCACAGCCTTGTTGGTGGCCCATCATTCGCTGCACTTTGGGGAGGCAACTCATCGCCAAACACGCGGCTGCGGGTGCCCAAAGAGCTTCATCAACACAGGCCCCGGTCCATTGACCGGAGGTATATAAATTGGGAGACTGGGTCTGTTTGCTACATTAGGTAAAGGGATTCCTAGCTATCACATATCTAGCTAGCATCTAAGAAACGATCCAGGGCTGTAGCCATCCTGTCAGCTCCTGATTTCCCACAGCCGGATCTTGCCTCGTTCGTTGGCCACTGCCAGCAGATCGCTCTGCTGCCCAAACGCAACGGCCGTGATCTTGCCAAATGGCGTGTCCGCCGTTGGCCAATTGCGGTAAAGCGTGCAGCTGGGTATGTGTGCCAGCCTGAAGGCGTCTTTCTTGTGGATGCTCCCGAACGCCAGCAGCTGGCAGTCGGGCGAGAATACGACCACCGTGATGGGTATTGTAAGTGACTCGAACACCCGTGTTGGCTCCGGGTGTGCTTTGATCACTGATGAATCATCCGCATCGTCGCCGCCGTCGCCGCTCTTGCTGTCGACGACGAGGCCATGCCTGTCGTATACTTGAAGGATGCCGCTGGTGGAGCCGACAGCAACCCAGCGATCTTCACCCAGTTCCGTGGGCCCATCACGCCCGCCCATGGCGAGAACTGTCCCGCCCGTTGAGCCCGAGTCCCTCCAGACACCCACGAATCTTTTCGTCTCCAGATTCCACTCTCCGACCTGCCCGTCCCTGCCCAGGATCGTGACACCATCGCCGGTCCTCCACCAGCAAAAGTCGGCGATACCGCCGCGTCCATCCAGCCTCGCCTGTGATATCCACTGCATGGTACCCACGCGCATCACGTTGAGCATGCCACCGCCTTTGCGGTCCGTCGCAATCATGGCCATATACCGGCCGCAGGGGCTGAGCCGGAAGCGCTCCACCGTCCTCTGCTCGAGCCGGTGTCCATGTATCCGGCTGACCTTGGTCACCTGCCCCGAGGACAGATCCCACGAGTGAAAGAAGCGCCGCCGTCCCGCAAACAAAATCTTGTCGCCCGAAGGGTATAGGAACTCGGCCCTTCTGATAGGCGTGTTCTGCACCTGCACCGATGTGAGAAGTGGGTTTGGCGTCGGGTACGCAGCCGGCGATATGTGATGCAGATGGAGCATAGACGACGTGCTCGAGGAGAGGAGCACCGGATGCTGGGGGTGGAAAGACAGTGACTCGACGGGGCCCTTGTGAACGTCCGGGATGTCGCGCGTCTTTTGGATGTTGATAGTCTCGGGCCGTAGTTTCCTTCTCTTCCTCGGACCGGCGCTCTCCACGAGGGCACTGGCATCCCGCAGGAACTCCTCCAGCGGCAGGGCAGACGGGTCAACGTCGTCGTCCTCGCCGTCGCTTCCGCTATCGGATCCGGATGATGCAGATGGCCTCCTCCGCCGCTTCGGCTCCCGTCCAGTCGCATCCTTGACCCAGGAAGGCTCTGCGTTCAGACGTAGGTATTGTTGGCGCAGCCGCCTGGCATACTCGGCCCCGCTCACCACATCCTCCCCTTCTGTCAAGCGTAACTTGCGCAGCCTCGTTGCGCCCGCGAGGGAGACCGATAGTTTCTCGTCGTCGCTGTCTTCCCAGGCGGCAGTATCGCCCCGGGCGGTGGGGTCTTCGAGCGTCTTCGCTGACGACTTCACCAGCTGACCGTCGGCAGCTGGCTCCTTGTCGGTGGCAAAGAAGAAAAGAGCCGAGTCGGCGATGTGTGCGGCGTCGCTAGCTGCCGCCGGACGAGCGTCGGCCAGCGTCAAGTCCTTGGTGGTCGAAAGGTCGTCATTGTCAAACAACCTGCTCCTGAAAGTATCCCTATCACCGAGAACCAAGCGCTCGAGCTCCTCCTCGTCTGAATCCTTGTCGTAAACCTGGAGCTTGACCGAAGTCGCTGGCAGAGCGTCGTCGTCGCCAAACCCAGCAAAGTCGTCATCCGACAAGGCCTCCTCGTCCGACATCGCGGGGTCTTTTCTGTTATTTGGTGTCATGCTCTTTGTAGCTTAGATGCTGATCTGTTTGCGAAAGACGCCGCCGAGGACTGCAAAGCGACATCAAAATCGCGACCTGAATTGCCAATCCCCAAATTTTTTTTTCTTTGGCGGGCACTGCAAAGCTTATCGATAGCATACCAACGGGCTCTTTGAGCAACGAGACCCACTTTCAGGAACGAGACTGATCCAACCTCAGGGGTTCAAGCTCTTCAAATATGGGGTTTGTTGCTACGTCGAAATACAAATTGGGCTTAATCGAGGTTTTGCAGGCGGTATATCCCACATGCTTTGCTGCTCGACATACCCTACAAGTGTTGGTGACGGGAGCCAGCAGGCCAAACGACCCGAGGGGAATGCTCATCGTTGAGCTGCGCTCGCAACTTCAAGCTCCAGCCTTCCCAGCTCCTCGCTGACGGCCTGATGGCTACGGAGCGTCATCACAGCCGCCCTCTGGGCAACGTCGACAAGCTCTTCCACTTTTCCGCCCCGTGCCAGGCCAGCAACAAGCACCCCCATGAAAGTATCTCCAGCTCCGTTAACGGAAACGATATCCTTGACCTCCTCAGCCGCGGGGAACAGTCGCATATAGACACCCCCGACGTGAGGGTGCTGCCCCGTAGCCTTGGTCAGGATATATGGCTGCGACTCGGCCGAGCGCAGCCGCGGGTCTTCGGGCCCGAGCAGCATCGTCAGCAGCACTCCCTTGGGCCCGAGCTTGGTGAGGATGGTCGGGATGTACGGCAGAAGCTGGATGTTCATCTGCGGGATCCCCTCATCTGTCAGCGAGGGTGATGCCAGCCTCACAAATCTGTCCCGGGCCCCGGTCATGCCCAAAGAATCGATAATGTTGAACCATTCCGGGTTCTCCAGGTAGCCGTTGTCCTTGGCAGCGTTGTAGATGGCCGACAGCTCGTAGCTGTTGGGGGTGGCCAGGTCGACAAGAGGTGTTGGGTATAAGAGTTCCGAGTGTCCCTTTGGTCCGCTGGTCGGCCTCGTTGGAGTGCTTGGGAAGAGCTTGGCCGACTTGTAGGTGCTGACAGTCTCGAAGGCAATCTTGCATCCATGTTCGCGGCCCGCAGAGATCCAGATATTGTGCACATCATCCTCGCTCCAGTTGGCATCGACTACGAGCCATTCAGGACGGGACGCGGCAATCGCAGAGTGCCAGTAGGTCTTGAATGAGTGGCTGGCCAGTATGTCCATGTCCGCCATGGCGAGCACAAGGTTTTTATCCGCGTCGTTGATGGCCACATACTGCGCTGTTCGGGCCGCGCGATATTCCCCACCCAGCTGCCGGATGAATGTAGTATCCATCCCAGAGGACTCCATAATCGACAAAAGAGTAGCACCGGCGCTGTGAGAAGTCAGAACCCGGAAACCAGAAGGATAAACGGCGGGAACACAACTTACACATCATTTCCAATCACGCTGCACAGCCGCGTTTTCGTGTGGCGATCAACACGATGGGCAGCAAGCGAGACGTTAAACCCAACGCCTCCGGCGGCCTGGGTGATTGAGGCAGGATTGGATGTGTGATGTCTAGGCGCAACCTCACCGCCCATGCCTCCAGCCCCAGGAGAAAAGTCGCAGCTCAGATCAAGGGCTATAGACCCGGCGACCAGGATATCGACCTTGGACTCATTCTTGGTGGGCCAGTCAGCTTGCTCATACGTACACCGTATCCGTTTTCATCAGATCTGCTTACCCTGTTCTCAGTCGTCACGATGTTAGGCTCGCTGGAGCCAGCTGCGAGATTTTGCACCTGGGCAATTTTGGGATGGCTGGTATCAAGGAGTAAAGACGAATAACAATCAGCATGCAAGATTCACTTTTGGCACGCCATGAGGAGACATCTAGGTTATGCAGCGATATTTACAAGGCAGGCGTAGAACCCCCGGATTCAAGCCGAGAGAGCTCCACGGAGATTTTGGCAGCGCGAGCAACGTTCGCCCGGACAAGCGCTAGATTTGCTGGGACACTGGCTCCCTGTGTCAACTCCCTGATCCTCTGCAGGATGTACGGAGTATTTTGGTTTCCCGAGTAGCCCAACTCTGCGGCCTCGGAAACGGCACGGTCGATGGCCGTCTCCATCTCCTCTCTGGGGATGGCGTGCTCGACAGGAATGGGGTTAGCGAAGAGCAAGCCAGATTCTATATCAAGCCTCTCCTGGGCTAGAATAATGGCGGCGGCCTCTGCTTCACTCTGGACTGTCGAAGGGCTCTTAACGCCGCTCTCCCTGGCCCAGAAGGCGGGAAACTCGACATCACCGGAGCGGCCATCGGCAAAGGTCGACACAAGGACCCCCTGCGTTTCAAGATACTCGAGCGTTGTGGGAATGTCCAGGAAGCCTTTGCATCCGGCGCAGATGACGGCGACCCGAGTCCTGCCAAGCTCGGTGAGGTCGGCCGAGATGTCCATTGTGGTCTCCCAGCCACGGTGGACGCCGCCGAGACCTCCAGTTCCGAATATCTTGATGCCGGCGAGCCTCGCCAGCACCATGGTGCCTGCGATGGTGGTACCTCCATGGATGCGACGGCCGGTCATGCCCTATGTGGAGATTCGAAGATGCATGCCTTAGTCCAAGCTAAAAAGCGGGGGTGGGGGATAGAGAGGCAGTTTGTTTTTTGCTTTCGCAACAAAAATCCTACCATCCCCGTCAAGTACGCGAGGTCTCGCCGCGACACCTTCTTGGCACCCTCGGAGACCATGCGGTCTCTCTCTGCCGGGGTCAGCCCAACTGTCGGGACGCCATCCAGGACGCCTATAACAGCAGGGACGGCACCGTGCTCGCGGACGATGGACTCGAGCCCTAGGTCTTCGTCGAAGGCGCCATGGGTGTAAATGGTAGACTCAAGCGCCACGACAGGCCTGTTGGATCTCACGGCATCCTCGACCTCTTCCGAGACTTTCAGGATGGCGTCCAGGCCGGACTTGGCAGCCCCGCTGCCATGGCTGTAAGCACGGAAGCACGGGTAGCTGCTCTTGACATATCTCGGTCCATGTGGGGAGGGTCTGGCGATGTGTCTGGCCAAGGCCCTGGCTGCGGTCAAAGCCCGCGGCATGGAAGACATGGATGTCATTCAAATACCGGGTCTAGGAAAGAGCTGCGAGGGAGAAGGAACCAAGCCGAAAGGAACTGCTGAGTGATGTGCGGAGAGGCAGATGCATACGCACTCGAATTACAGCCACAGATGGGAGATCGCGCCAGAGTTTTTATGTAACCAGGTAAGTAGAGAGTGCCGCCTAAAAGAGAAATGAGATAGAACGGCTCATGATGAATGGAGTGAGGATACAGCCTAGCGTTGCGCTGCGACGGTGGGGCTGCAAATGCCGCTTGCGATTTGCTGTGGCTTATCTACTCTATGCTTGTGTGGCTGAACTCTGAACAGGGATCCTTGCCTGCCTCAAAGTTGTCGAATTTCGAGGCGTGGGTGCCATGCCGCAGATCCGGCGTGGCACTTACACCCCTTGTTGTCAGATTGGTGGAATCCAGGGTTGATCTGAAACACGAACCAGCAAGAGGCATTGGTTGACGACCCTGTCGCCCGATGCCTCAGCGGCCGAACTCCCCAGGGCCCCCTCGGTTATCTTGCCATCCGACTCTGTTCGCATGGCTGACCCAGGGGAGCGACGGCTGGGCGACTCGGCGCGGGATGGGACCTGTCCCGTGTCTTGATTAGGGTCTGATGGAGGCCTGAGCTGTGGGGGGGATTGCTTGGGCAGAAGGTCACCTAAGTACTGGTAAATCGACGGCCTTGGACTGGTGGGAAAATGACGTGGCGTGGTTCGTTCTGCCGGGAGCACACACCTACAATATCCATGCCCACGATCTTCTCGCTTGCTCTGTGTATTAGGTACATGCAGACAGGATCCCTACTCTTTTCTGCCTTGTCTCGCTCCCGAGCCGGCCTTCTTTAGCCACGCTACCTATCATCGTGTCTGCAAACTTGTCTTTCTTACCCCAACAATCCGCTGCATACCCACAGCCAGGATTAGACCACCACTGCTGCCTAATGCTTTCGAGAACAGGACCGCGCAAGATGCTATCTCTGTTGTCATCCCTGGCAGTGCTGCTTTTCGCCTCGCAGGCCAGGGCACAGTCTTTTACAATAGCCGGTGGGCAGATCTTCACGCCCGGATTGGTGGTTCTAAACGCGCCACAACGTGAGCACACGCATTCCCCCGTTGATGTGAGCCGTCAGTATTTCAGATTGATCGAACGCGATGCTAACCAACAACATCCGTATCTTGATAGCGGGCACACCAATGGGCGGAGGTGCGTAGGGCATATACAGCTGAGCTGCCGTGTTTTCTTGCTCCTGCGTGACATAGGTACCCAGGAACCCGAGTCTGCCACGAAGAGACTTGCTGAGACAGATTCGCAAAAACAAACAAAACAACAACAGAGACACTCCATATATCGATCGACGTAACTGCAAATGGCAGGCTGAACTTGCCACCTTATGCTGCCGAAAGCCCGACCCAGGTAAGCAATGGTAGCGCCAGAAGGCAACCCCGCAAGCATGTACTCTTCCATGAGACTAACAGGTTACACCTTCTCTTCTCGCTTTATTTCAGATACACAACATCACCATGTTTCTTTACAGCAGAGAGACGGGCAGGAATTTTACGATATCTAATGGGACTGCGACGCTGAACAATAACAGCTTCGGCAATCTCATGGCCCAGGAGCCTGGCAGCACGGTGAAGCATATCAACTGGCTTTGGCCAAACTGTCTCGTTGGTGACGGCCAGCCAGGCGATGCTGATACCCCTCGGGGCGCTTATAACGTGAGCGTTCTGTGTCCTTGTCCGGGATTCTTGCAGACCGACAAGCCACCTTGTCAGCAATGCCATATTCAGGCCAGCCATCCTAACCATGTGGCGTAGATCTCCATCCGCCAGAACTTCCGTCTCAACGGCCAGGATCACTACACCATTTTTGACGTGCCCATTTCGGTCACTAACAGGATCGACTTTGGGCTGGACCGACCGCCGTGCGATGAGCTGAACAATCCACTGCTTGACGAGGACCAGATCGACGCCCGCTCTGCCAACAGCGTCGGTGTCCTATTTGCCCCGGGCGATGCGACACAAGTCCAGGTCATAGACAACTCCAAAAACAAGGGCAACGGTCTTGGGGCCTCAAGGGGTGGACCCGTCAACGGGCTCGGTTCTGCCGCCAGCAGCACTGTCAGATGGCACGCCGGAGCATTATGGGCCGGCGCGCTTTACGTCGCCATGGTGACTCTTGTATGAGCAGGTCTTGGTCTATTGTTTTTTTACTAATTGCTATTACATCCTGTCCCATGATACCCTCGTGGCCGTAGATAGAGCACACGGCACAACCCCTTGAAGCTACTGGATAGCCTCGTTTCCCCTACCACATAATAGCAACTCAATGTCCATTTATTTATTCACAAGTTGCTGGGTTTTTAACTGTCTAGCCCGCGGCTCTACTTTTCCTGTGTATACACACGCGCACGTCGTCTCGCTATCCGAGGGTGTTTCCCGCATTTGTTTTGATTTGCTGGCAAAGATTACTAAAGATCCCAAGATACCACAAACTCAAGTGCTTATCGGAGTGAGTGCGAGACGACGTCCCAACTCGGATTTATCGACAGCAAGGAAGACTAGAGAAAGAAAAGGGAAGGGAAAAAAAATTCCGGTTGCCACTTATAGTTGATCCTAGGCGGAAGATGGATTCTTGTGGGATACCATAGTTGCATTTCTGGAATTTAGACACTAATTCGGCTACAAAACCCTCAAAAATCGCACATGTTCTACATGGCTATGTGCCTAGGGTGCCTTTTCACCACTAGACTCGTGAGATACAAGAACCGTGCTTTCCTCAGCACCGGTTGCCTTTTTATCCTGGTAGAACTTATCAAGATCCTTGACGACCTGCCTACCGCTAAAGTTGGTCATGAGGTCCTTGGTCTTGGTTCGGAGACCGTGCTGGTCTGTTGAGGGATTGATATGCCTATATGTCAGCAATCTTTCACGATCACGTAAAATAGCGCCACGAAAGTGGCTTGGGAGCCTTTTTTTAAGAAAAAAATCAAACATACACCAGTGAGGTAGGCATCGGAGGGCCGTGAGGATGTTGCCCGCGATTTCGGGCAGGATGACCTGTCCGCTTTCGCCCTTCAGCACCTGGCGAACAATGCCGTCGGCCACGGACTCGGGCTCAAGGCCGGGCAGCAGGAAGGACTTGTCGTTGCGGTAGCCGGTGAAGAGGGCAGTCTTGGTGTAGCCCTGGTTGATGAGGACGGTGCGGACACGGGGCGCGTTGTAGCGCGTCCGGAGCTCGGCTGCCAGGCCCTCGTGGAAGGCCATGGCGGCGGCTTTTGTGCCGGAGTAGTCGACCATGTCCGGGGCGGGCAGGAAGGCGGCGTAGGAGCTGACGGTGACCACCATGCCGTGATTACGCTTGATCATCTCGGGAAGGAACTCCTTGACAACCCAGAAGTGGGCGAGGGTGTTGACGTCGTAGGTGAAGCGGATGTCACGCTCCGACGAGTCCATGATTGTTTTGCCGCGGGCCACGCCAGCGTTGTTAATGACGATAGTCGGGTGTCCGATGCGGGCCCGGATCTCGTCGCCAACCTCGGCGAGCTTGGCCGGGGAGGTGATGTCGCACTTGAAGTAGTGGACGTTTGATGGGGCGCTGAAGGTGAGAGGGATAATGTCGAGGACGACGACCTGGATGCCCCGCTCGGCTAGCAGCTTGACAACGTGGCCGCCTATGCCGCCGGCGCCGCCGGTGACGACGACGACCTCCTTGGACCACACGTAATTGTCCGAGACCCAGTTGTTCAGGGCGCGACGGGACAGGTACTTGTTGATCCCGTGGACCAGCCCGGCGTACAGCATGACCTTGAGACGGCCCAGGGCGACGGGGTGTAGAGCGGCCATGGCGGCGCCGTTCTTGGTGTAGCGCGCGGCAAGTACCAGGGGAAGGAGGACGATGGGGTTGAGGGCCGTCTTGACCAGGCCCCTAACGACGGGGTCGGCGTAAAGGCCCTCCCGCGGGAGCCAGCCGTTGTGGAGAGGCATTTTGAGAGGGATGCTACGAGATCGCAAAGACGAGAGCTGGTGTGCGCCTGGCGACGGGCGGCAGACAATCAATGTCGAGTGGGGGAAGGCAGAAAGTCGTGCCAGACAGGTACGATGCGAGTTTGTGTCTGTCGGTTGTGGGCTGATGTAATGGCCGGGCAGGCGGGCGGGCGAAGGAGGTCAAGGCGGCAGCAGACGTAATAAAGGGGCCAGGGCGAGCAGCAAGTGTGTTGGAAAGCCACCCCTCAAAGCTTTTGGACCAACGCGTGTTGGTGGTAGGGTGCAGGGGTGGTGGTGATGCACATGCAGCCGGGACGTCGACTTGGTTTTCGGGACCCCCTCTCGAGATGTGCCCATCTTCTTAAACGCCAGCTCTGGTCGATCTTGGGCGCGCCCCCGCAGCGAAGTGCAATCCCAAAAGAGAAAGCCCTACAACCCTCGGGCACCCAAGACAGCCAACGGCGTAACATCTGACTGGTCGACTCGTTCCCAGGTCCAGCCTCGAGATTTGGACCCGCGCGTTTCTCCGCACCTGGGTGGCTTTTGGCTAGCGCGCCGCTTGTCTTGGGCTGAACGCTGCCGAGGCCCCCACCAGGCGAGGGAATCAAACCTCGGCCGACACGATGCTCGAATGCGGGGAAGAGAAGGTGCTTGCTTCTTTTGGACGCCCTCCGCACGTGCGTGCCGCCAGGGGTGGTGGGTTATGTGCCATCCACCATGCTTTGACACGGCGCGGAGCTCAGCAGCGCCTGCCTGCTGCACTGTCGGTGTTCGGGTGCCCCTGGCTGCCCGTGAGCCCCATCCAATTTGGCTGAACTGGGCCCGCCACCCAGCTGCATCGCATCACCATAGCTTGGCAATGGCAATGGATGCAGGGGGCCAGCGCCGCCTCGGCCGCCCGCTTAGCTGAGGCACGGCTACACGGCTGGTGTGCACAGCAACCAAGACAGCCTTGCAGGACCGACGGCTTTGGCCGGGTGCCTGGCGGCGATCGCTGGCGTGAATTGCGGTCCTGCAGGGCAGACAAAATCCCCGATGCGCCCGCATTGACAACTGATGATAGCCTCCTCGACGTGGAATACAAAAAAGACTTCCCAAACCTCTCTCCTCTCTCTCTCTGCGCCTGTCAGAATCCGACACCACGCACGCCCAAGCATGCATCCCATCTGTGCCTGCCCATGGCAGGCGTCCTCCTTGGTAGGTAACTTGTGCTGTTGCTGACATGACTTGCGGCCCACGTCCCGGGCCCCTTTGACTCAAGACTCTGTG
This sequence comes from Nakataea oryzae, assembly GCA_003049435.1. Taxonomy (NCBI): domain Eukaryota; kingdom Fungi; phylum Ascomycota; class Sordariomycetes; order Magnaporthales; family Magnaporthaceae; genus Nakataea; species Nakataea oryzae. The sequence goes on along the minus strand of PYSQ01000016.1, from coordinate 125,563 downwards.
CTGGACTTGCCGCGTCTTCACCGCGAGCCTGCAGGCACCCTGCCAGACCAGGTGATCGGTGTGTGCTGTGTGCCACCTTGTCTCTTGGGCGGCGGAGGCCTGGACATGGAGCCTGTGGCGCGACTGCCCAGCCGCCGGCCTCGGCGCACCAGTGCAGCCCGGTAGCCATATCCACCCTGCCGCTGGGCGCGCACATGAAGGACCCCTCCAAGACCAAGGAGTCGGTCGCGTACGTTCGCCCTTCACGGCGGGCGCGCGTGGCATCCGCATCACGCCTCCCCGGCCACCTGCGGCCCTGACGGCTGACTTGAGGGCCGAGGGTGGGTTCGGGGAGGACCTTGGCGCGCCGGCGGCCGGTTGTGGCTGCTGGTGTCGCATCGTGGTGGGCAAAGGAAAACGCTGGGATCCCAGGCAGTCCCAGAAAGTGCTGGGCTGCAGCCAATGCCGTGGCGCCGTCCCCAGGTGGTGCCAGAGCCCCCACAGTTTCGGCCAGGCCCTGGTGCCACCCGCCGCGCTCTGGGCCCCACCCCGGGGGAAATCGTCAGATGGAAGCCCAGAATCACACCACCCTCCTGTCGGACGGGCCTTATTTTGCCCACTGCCAATTGAATATCGACCGTGCCGGACTCGCGAGTGCGGTCTGCCTCCTATCTTTTCGAGATTTCCCGCCCCTTCTTCTTCATCCCTCTTGTCTGTCCCTGGGGACGTTTCTCTCTAGATCCTCCTTCTGTCTTGCTTCGTCTTCGTCTTCTCCTCTCACCAGAGCCCCCAAATCCCGCTCTGGAGCTCCAGCAGGTCCGCGGAAGATTTACCAGAGGCTGCGTGCGTTGCGACCATATCCGTCTCTCGTCTCCATGCTGTGCTCTGTTCCCTGATTTTGCGCACCAATCCGCACCAAGCCCGAGGCGTGCAGGCGCACCCTCCTTCAGCCTCCGCCCAGCTCGTCTCGTAGCCACTCCGACAGGCCTCTCTAACGGGCACCTCCGACAGCCTCCGGCAACCTGTGCCCGGGCCCCCGTTTTGGACGCTGCCCCCGCCCCGTCTGGCCCTGAAACGCCATTCGCCCATATCCCTCTCGCACGACAGCCTTCCCTTGGTCAGAGGCCAACCGACCGCCTTCAATTCGTATAATACACCCCGACTATTATAGGACCGCCCGCGCACACTGTGGTAGGTGGCTGCGCTGTGCGACCGACGATAGCCCGCGGCCCGCCACGAAGCTCGACCTGCTTGTCACCACTCAGAGGACGCAGCCCGTGAACCGACCCCCAGCGTCCCACGCTTCCCTCGTTCCCGAACACCCTCCCTTCGACAACGCCCACACACAGACACGCCTCATGCGCGACAGCGCAATGGCCCCCTCGATCCTCGAGACGTCCACCGACGATCGCATAAGCCTCAGCCAGGACGGCTACGAGTGCTCCGACCGACTGACCCTGCTACGAAGCAACCCCGAGGTCCCGACAGAATGTCAGGTCTGCGTCGTTGGCGCGGGTCCCGCCGGCCTGATGCTGGCCACGAATCTCGCCCGCTTCGGCATCAAGGTCCTGGTCATTGATGACAGGGCCGACCAGACGCCGGTAGGAAGGTATGGCGCATTGGCAGAATCTCGCTTTCCCTGGGATGACACGCGCGCAGGAGTCGCGCCTGGGCCGAAAACGACTGACGTTCGGGAAACAGGGCCGACGGCTTGCAGCCCAAGACCCTCGAGACCTTTCGGCAGATGAGGCTAGCCGATCCCTTGCTGCAGAGGGGCGTGAAAGTCTATGATATCTCCTTCTGGCGCAGCACAGCAGACGAACCGCTCCATCGGCTTGGCCGCGAAGTACACTACCCACCCGTCATCGACGTTCTGGACCCCTACATTCTGCTCGTGCACCAGGGCATGGTCGAGAGTCTGTTCATAGAAGATCTAAAGAAGCGCGGCATCGAGGTGCGGAGAAACACTGCCTTCGAGTCGTACAGCGCTTGCGAAAACAGCACCGGCCCATTGCAGGTCAACTGCCGCGCAAACGTAACGCAGGACCGAAAGACCATTCTCACACAGTACCTCGTGGGATGTCAGTATTCTCGCTTCTTTTTCCCTCCCCACCGTTGACCCCCAACCCGTCACCCCATATGCGCATCCCGGCTTACCAGGAACGGTTGTATACAGGCGATGGTGCCCACTCAAAGGTGCGCAAAAGCATACCAGACGCGAGGCCGGTCGGTTTGTCTCAGCCGGCAGTGTGGGGCGTACTCGACGGCGAGCTACAGACAAACTTTCCGGATATCTGGTCGAAAACACTGGTGTACTCGCAGGAGCACGGTTCCATCCTCATCATCCCGCGCGAGCGCAACATGACGCGCTTCTACATTGAGCTCAAGAGCTCGCCCAAGAACGACCGGCGCGAGCTGGGGCAGGAGTTTGTGATGCAACGAGCCCGGGAGATTATGGCCCCGTTTGAGGTGGGCTGGAAGTATATCGAGTGGTTCGGCCGGTACCAGATTGGACAGCGCGTTGCCACCCGGTTCGGTGACGCGCACGGCCGAGCCTTCCTAGCTGGAGATGCCAGCCACACGCACTCGCCCAAGGCGGCCCAGGGCATGAACACGTCGATGCACGACTCGTGGAACTTGGCCTGGAAGTTCAACCTCGCCGTCAGGGGGCTGGCCAAGCCGGTTCTGATGGAGAGTTACGAGAACGAGAGACGCAAGATCGCGCTGGACCTGGTAAACTTTGACTATGAGCATGCGAACCAGATTGCTGGCGGCGATGCCGTCGCGCTCGCCGAGAACTTCAAGACCAACGTCCGCTTCATCTCGGGTGTGGGGGCCGAGTACAGCGAGAACGCCATCAACATGCACGACGAGGGCCAGAACTGGGTCATGGGCGAGGCCAAACCGGGCTGCCTGCTGCCGCCGGCCAAGGTGACCCGCTACATCGACTCGAACCCGGTCGATGTGCAGCTCGACATTCCTATGCTTGGCCAGTTCCGCATCTATCTGTTGATGTGGGACGTTCACCAGTCGCGCATCTTCCTCGACACATTTTTCGACGCCATCTCGAGGCGGGAGTCGCTGGTGAGCCAGCTGTCTGCCGCTGCCAGTGCTTCGTATGCCCAGCAACCGAGGCTGCCCTCGCCCGAGGATATATACCTCCGGCCCGAGAGATACACGGCCGTCAGCCATCTCTTCACATTTGGCCTCATCAGTAAGTTCTCACAACGATGCCGCAACGCGCAGCGCCGCGCTCTACCCCTTGGGAGAAATAGTAGATGACTAACCGTGGTCTTTGGCACCTCATTGCAGCAACAATGCCCAAAACCGACATTGAGATCTCAGACCTGCCGCCTCTGCTGCAGGACAGCAGGTGGACATTCTATCTTGACAACATCCCGGAGCAGGACACGCGAGGGTCCCTGTGCACCAACAAGTGGCTCGGCAGCCTTGGCCCTGGCGAGGTGGCCATCGTCAACGTCAGGCCCGACGGCTATGTTGGCTCTGTCGGACGTTGGGACTCCAGCGTGGATGAATCGGGCGAAGAGGCAGCCCAGTGGATGGACAAGTACTACGACAGGTTCATGAAGGTGCCTACGGCCGAAAAGAAGAAATTCTAAGACATCGACTGCCC
>PYSQ01000016.1:63905-113957 GCA_003049435.1 Nakataea oryzae | reverse complement strand
GGACTGGGGCTCTCTGGCTCCGCGCGCAGCTACCAGAGGCTAGGTAAGCTAGTGAGCCGGGTGGGGCCAGCCTGGAGGCGCGGCGGGGCTGGGGGTGGCACCTTGTAGCATTGGCGATGGATGGAGCTTGCTTCCCTCCCTCCATGGATCATGTCTCCTCAGGGTGCAAGCTGCTGATCACCACCTGTCCTTGTGTTTCGTTTGGGCGCTGCCTCGGGCGACACATTCGGCGTGGGATTGAGGCTGACTGCAGCGCGCGCGTAGCAAATACGAGAAGACACACTGCCAGGTACCGCTCTTGAGCCCGAGCCTTGACGCCCAAGTCCGATCGAGACCAACCGTCGATATAGCCCCCTCTCTAGCCAGGGCGCGATGGGTTAGCCCAGCCATAGCAGGCCGCAAAGGCATTGAGGCTGGTGGGTTTCAGCGCACACCCGGCTCCGTGTCTGCCTCAGAACAGCGACGGTCAGGCCGACCAGCCCAAAGCGCAGGCCCCTTGCATTGATGGTGGCCACGACGGGAGGCCCGCAGAGTCTTCTAGAAATCCGGGCTCAGCGACACCAGTGAGGTTATTCCGTGCTCGGGGGGAGGGGAAGGACCCACGTGGAGCCTCGTACCCCTGCCAATTCGGGTCGGGGGAGGACGCGGGAGGGGGCACCCAGCATGAGGCCAGCTTCCCTTCCAAGAGACAGCCCCGTGTGAGCCAAATGACGCCCCAACCAACGCGGTTGGATGAGGCGAGCACGGCAATCTGGGTGGCTGATCGTCAAAACGCCCGCGACCAGGCACGGCCTCGGCCCACGCACGGCGGCCCTTGGCGGCACTGATGTGCATCTGCATAAGTAGTAACCTCCCTAGGCTATGTAAGCCATCAATCGCTCAAACCCGTCAGCCTCCTCTCAACGCCTCGTCGGCAGTTGTGCGCACCCGCCGTGCTGCCGTCCAGACCAGAATGACGTGCCTTTCCGCCCCACGTTGATTGCGCCCAGTCTATTTAGATATCCCTATCTCAGACTGCCTCGTTGGTTTGAGTGTTGCAAGCGGATGAACCTTGGCCGCACCAGCAGGGAATTACTTACGTATGCGAGGGGCTGGCCTCCACATGCAAAAAAAGTGGCCAGCCCAGCTCGGAGCCCCTCCATCGCTTGGACCTATATCCTTCAGTCCAAATGGGCAACGGAGCCGTCTCTCTTTGCGCACTTTGAATTTAGCCTTAGATCGCGGCAATTAGCCCCTATTTTGTGAAAGCACACGCAATCATATCGCCAGTGCCAGAGTCTCGGCCCGGTTCGATCCTGCCGCCTCGCCCGGCCGCCCGTTGCTAAAACCACGTTACCAGGACCTTATCCGGCCTCGTCGACGACACGCCGGCAGATACCGCCACAGCAATGTCTAGCGAGGGTGGCCACCCGGCCAATGTCCAGGCTGCCGGCAACAATGACCACCTTGTGCTCTCGGACAATGCGGCCCATCCCGCAAACCTGATCCCCTCGCTGTGCGCCAAGTTCTGGACGCTGGGATGGGTGACGGGCACAGGAGGTGGCTGCTCCATCCGTGAAGAGTAAATAAAAACATAGCCCGCTTCCCCATCCCGTCCCCCGACTCGAAATATATCCATCCATTGCATCCATAACATACTGGATAGTCACAGGGGAAGAATGAAATGTGAAGTGGAAGAAGAAAAAGAAGAAAACAGCATAATGACTAGTTTCTCCCGGCCACCAGTGACCTCGTCTACATCGCGCCCTCGGGCGTGCAGAAGGAGCTGATGAAGCCTTCAGACATCTACGTGCTCTCGTTGGCCGTGCAGTCAGCGAGCCTCCGGGACCGGGTATATCTCCGGAGCCCGCCCGCGCTGAAGCCCTCGCAGTGCACGCCGCTGTTCCTCGCCGCCTTCACCAAGCGGCGTGCCGGCTGCTGCATCCACACGCACAGCCAATGGGCCGTCCTAGTCACGTTGATCCTCGAGGCCACCGGCGGAGCCGATGGCGCCTCCCACCGGGAGTTCAGCATCAACAACATTGAGCAGATCAAGGGCTTCGGTCGCGGGTTCGACAAGACGGGCAACCTCGGCTACCACGACACCCTGCGCATCCCCGTCATCGAGAACACTGCCCACGAGGAGGACCTGACCGAGTTCCTCGAGGAGGCCATGGACCGCTATCCAGACACGTACGCCGTCCTGGTGCGCCGCCACGGCGTCTATGTCTGGGGCGAGACAGTGCACAAGGCCAAGACCCAATGTGAAAGGTAAGCATGACGGCCGTCCGCATTGTGCATTCAAGCCAGGCAATAAACATGGCTCTGCCAGCTAACCCGAATTGTACGAACCACGCAGCCTCGACTACCTGTTCCAGTTGGCCGTCGAGATGAAGAAGCTTGGCCTCCCATGGATCACCGACATCACGCCTGTGAAGACGAGCAGGTCCTAGTTCTAGCGCAGCCAGCCCGGCACGCTAACATAGTTGGCATTGTGCTCATCGGGGTTTGAGGGCGCGGGGCATGACATGGTCGTTCACTGTGAAAGTAGCCTGTTGGATTGACTTGTGCCGACAAAACCGTTTGATTCATTATTAAGGTCCAACCGTCGTCAACATACAAAGGTGAGCTTGGTGTTATCCTTGCTCAAGTCTCGCCATCCTGTTTTTATTGGTACATAGCGATAATCCCACCAAATCGCACAAAACGTGTCTCTGGTCATTTACAGGACAAGGAAGGCAGCCATGAAGCCGACCAGGCCAACAGCAGAGGTGCCGACACGGAGAGCGTTGGCGGGGCTGGGGGCGTTGGTCTGGGTGCTAGAACCGCCGGTGCCGCTGGTCTTGGCAGCGTTGCCCCCCGAAGAACCACCAGTGGTGGCGGATCCCGAGTTCGAACCGGAGCCCGAACCGGAGCCAGAGCCGGAGCCCGAACCAGCCGCGCCGGTGGGCGAAGGGGTGCCGCCAGAGGTGGCATAGAAGTTCTTCTCAACGCAAGCGGAGACACACCTTCCCCACTCAATGACCTCGGGCTCGGTACCCTTGCCCTTGGGGCAAGCAGCGGCGCAGGTGTTGGTGGCGTTGGCCTGGCCCTCGTTGGGGAAGGGAACCTGCATGTTCGCTTCTGCGTTAGCAACCCTGAATCTGCGTGGCATCTTGTTTCTCCGTAGCAATACCCTGGTCGGTATTCATGTGGGCGCGGGGGGGTCGACTTACGTTGCCGCACTTGGCCCTGCAGTTGACGTCCTCGGGACGGCAGGTCTTCAGGCAGTTGAGGTAGGTCGCCTGGGCAGGGTCGAGGCTCACTGACGAAGCGGGAGGAGCGACGGTGGTGCTGGGGGTAGCCGAGGACTGAGCGGCGGCGACGGCGGCGAAGGCGCCAACGATGACGGTGGAGAAACGCATCTTGATTAGAGTATTAGGAGGGGACGGTGTGTTCCCGGGTCAACTAAGACTGATAAGGATGGTTAAACGAAAGTGGTGGGCTCTGATGAGGTTTGGGCGCGTGTATGAACGAGTGAACAACGCGATGTGTAAGGCCTCTGTTGTCTTCTTGTGAAAGGAGATGGGGGAGGAAAGACAACCACTGGATCTGGAGAGACGGCTCGCCTCGACTGAAATATTAAACGCCTGGGGGACAAAGCGGCCGCCCCCTGTCTGGCGCCGACCAGGGCCATGCCAAAAATTCAGGGACGCAGCCTAGCGCGATGATGGGGCCGTGAATAGAGTGGATCCAAAAGGGATGGGGGAGGGGCCGAGAGAACGCTCTAGCAAGATGATGGGCCTGCCTGCTTTTGCAACGGGCTTCTTTTATTTTTGCCTCGATTTTCCTTTTTTTTTTCTTCTTCTCCCGTTGTTTCCCTCCCTGCCTGCACGTTGCGTCCCCAGGCGGTAAGCAGTTGACGTGCGCCACCCAGCAATTTCTGTTCTTCCTTTTCTTTCATTCGTTGTTCCCACCGACTCTCGTGTTATAGCCGCCGAATGGTTAGTGTACAAACACCAGAATGGCGGAGGCTAACACCTGAGCATCCATCCGCCAGTCCAAGAAACCCCTTTGTTTGTTTTTAAAATTACAATGCAAATTGCCAGATTCGGTTGGCTTCGCAAAGGTCATCCCATTACTCGGCGGGTGGGATCGGCCAATGGAATCGACGCGGGGGAGCAGGGCCGCAGTTGGCTCCACAACAATCAACAGGACCCCCTCGTGTTAGGTTGCGCGTTCCGATGCGCCTGCCCACTCTCCCCCATGCAGCCTCCAGTCCCCTCCCACGCCTCCCTTCCCTCTTTCTTGGATGTACCAGACCAAAACCAGAATGTCTGAACTCGCGTCCCCCGCCTGGGAGGCCAGGGCGGCCTCTGGTGGGTAGTCGACGTCAGCGTCAGAACCGTAAACTGACGGATGTATGGCACTGCCAGCATTGGAAGCCAGTGCCAGCCCAGCACTCGCAGCTCGAGGATCATGATGTGACTGGACGGCAGCTCCCTGCTGCGTGCATGCCGCTCGGAACGTGCATTGTTAGGTGGCATCCCGAAATCGCGTATTCCGGTTGCCCCCTCCCCCCTCTACATTTTTTTGCCTTGGTGCCGTGGCATGCACCCACCCAGTGGCGAGTCCACTGGACCTGACTTGGCCACTGGCGTGTGCAGCCACCTTTCTTTTTCTTGCCAGACGAGTCTCGATACGATCCTCAGTCTCCATCTCGGGAGTGGCAGTGTTTTTTTTTTTTTTTTTTTTGCATGGCCGCTGGTTCACTTCGTATTTTTCTCTTCTTATCTTTTCTTCTCTTTTCTTCTTTTTTCTTCTAAATGGCTCCTTTCCTGGCGTTCAACCCGTGGCCGAGCCATGCTATTGGCCTTTGGCTTCGTATTCTCAACGGCGGAGTCCGATCGTGGTGGCTGAGGGCGGTGCGCACAACGCTGGGCGCCGCATGTCTCGTGATACCTCACGAAACGGCCCGCCCGTTCCTATAGTTTTGCAGTCAAGTCCAACCAACTACGGCGCCTCAGCCATCCTCCTCGGTGATCGTTGATTGGCCACTAAACTGGTCTGCGCACCCAAACGGATTGCCGCTAGCCTCGTACAAACAAGAAAATTTTCGGGATACGGTGTGCGTGTTCAAGCCTGACCGCTCGGCCAACTTGGACTTCAAGCCGTATTTGTCTGAGTGACAGGCTGTTCTTGGTCTAGTTTCATGCCTGGAACAAAACAGCTATTTGGCGAGCCGCCCTTTAGCGTGATCCTGTTCGGCCGAGGTCAGCAATCAAGCAGGCCTACATGGCGGCTGGTGCGGGTAGGCATAAACAACCGGTCAAATCACACCCAAGCACCCTGACTGCCAGCCTTGAGTGCCTCGATGACAGCCATAGCGCTATTGTGGTCAACAGAAGCCACAGGGCACAGACTCGAGACGCCGAGCCTAAAAGGCATGCCGCCCCCTGCCTGAGCTTGACTTGAGAGTCTCGGTGTGACGCAACTGAATATGGAGACGGAGGGTGCCACATTTGACAGTTCGCAGAAACCTCGGTATGGATCATGGTGAAGACCCGAGGAGCCTGTCATACCAGCTCAGCATCGCCGGCCTCGACCAAGGACTTGGCGTCGGACCACCTCAATATCAGGATGTCGCCGTCTTTGCCCTCCATTGCGCCATCAGAGTCGGTGCCCTTGCCCTCAACGAAGCAATCCCGCAGAAGGCGGATGAAGACGGCAGAGTCGAGATCAGGGGTGTCGATCATGCTGATATTGCCCGCCGTATCGTTTAGGTTCTGCAGCGCAGGCGGGAAGGATGCCAGGAAGGAGGACAGGTAGTGATTATGCAGCAGGGCTTGGTGACGGGTCGCGTACGCCAGCTCAGACTCGGACAGACGGGCTCGCAGGGTCGGCGTCGACAGGTAGTGAAGCGTGTGCTTGTCGATCTGGCAACACATGAACCCCCTCTTTTGTTAGCGACGCGGAGCCTCTGCAGGACCATGCTGGCCGAGGTTGGTCGAGCAAAGGCTACTACCTTGGCCATTCTTGCGCGAAGGTAGCTCCGAACAAGAAACTTGTACCGCTCCAATTCGGTCTGGATGACGATGAGGGCAAAGTTGGTTTTGGGGTCCATGTTGCCCGTCATCTCCTCGACGGTTTCTATCTGCTGCTTGATGCGCTCGTTGATGCGCTCGAACAGGCCATTGGCGGGCCACCTTTAAGACTCGGTGCACGCCGGACCCGTGATGCTCTGTTCAGCCAAAAAGCACAAGCACAAGACGCGCGTGGAGGGGGGAGGTGTGGGGTTGGTGCAAGGAACAGACGCACTCGAGCAGTTCCGGAGCAGACCTCTCGGCGACCCAGACGCGCGTGAGGAGTTGGAGATCGCGTCTCTCCTGGGGGATCGCGTCGAAAGTCGGGTCGACCTCGCGGAGGATGTCGTCGATATCCATGGCAGCAGGCAGGGGCAGCTTAGAGGGGCGCGGGGGAGGAGCTCAGGCAGGCTTGTCACCTGGTTGCATCTGCGCCTCTGCTGCATGTGACGGCAGGCAGGTCGAGTTTCTTCGCTATACGTGCCTGCATGTGGCGATTGGAGCCCGTCTCGGCGATCCTGGCCGCCTCTCCAACCTGAGGGCGGGGAGCTGTGCGTCTGGTGCTGCCGCGGATCGCGTGTTAACGTGTCGCTGTTCGGCGCGGCCCTGTCTAACGGGGGCGCGAGGGGCTGCTTCGCCTCACTAGGCCTAGGGCCCGCCGCGGGCGAGTCTTCCAGGCTGAGGTGTTCGAGGGGTTGGATCGTTGACGTGCGCTGACTCATCCTACAGGGCAGCAGGGCAAGGTCTTTTTTTTTTTTGCCCGATGCCGGCCGCTGGCCCAAAGTCATGATGGGAATGGAATAGGCCGCGCACAAGCTTTGGAAAACGACCCATATCATCCATCAAAACCCACCCGTGATGTGACTGACTCCCAGCCAATCTCGCCCAAACGAACGAAGCGCCCAGAGCACAGAGCAGAGCGTGCACTTACTCGAGGAAAAGGATTCCCGGGCGACCGAAGGAGGTACCTGGCCCAAGCCAACCGCCATCGGCTAGAATGTTTGCTGTCATACTAGCGTAAAGTTAATGGTGTGGAGCTGAGCTCTTGTCTCCCTCCTGGCAGTCCATGCCAACGCCGGGCCAGCCCAGCCTTGCTCGCTGCGACAGCACATGCAATCATCTCGTCTATGATCTTCTGCCGTCTGGACGTCCGAGTGCGCAGCTCGGCTGGTTCAGGTCTGTCCAAGGCGGCAGCCCAGCCGTGCGCACGACTGCCCGCCCTGCCCGGCAAGTGCTGAGAAGAGTGTTTTGGACGGTGTGGGTAAAACGCGAATCTTCCGGGCCCATCAGCCATGGATGAGCGCACACGCCGAGTACCTCTGCGTCTCTTGTCGAGGTCAGCCAGCCCATCCCTCGACTCCTCAGTCGCCGGCAGTGGGCACTCTTGACGCCGTGCATCAGTGGTGTGCGTCAGGAGCCGTAGCATTCGTGCCACCCGGCGCTGGCACACTGGACCAGACTACGGCCCTCCGGCGGATGATGCTGAGCCCGGCCCCAAGTGGGTGCACCCATCATCAGCTCATGCAGAGTCCGCGTCGCGCCGGCCAGTCCAGAGCCGCCTCGGGCCCCATCCTTTGCCGAATCAGGCGCAGGCGCTGCCGCATGGCGTCTCTTCGTCCGCAGGAACGCCGCAAAGGAGGGCAGAACTGCCAGCCACGGCACCTGGCTGCCGAAGACCTGCAGCCGTCGCCCCTCGCTGCCCTAGCTTCGCTGCAGCTATGGGCCTTACTCGGAGTGCGTGCGTAACCCCTTCGCACCCTTTTGGCCTTGCCCATCTCGTGCCATCCTCCTTGAATTACCTGCGCAGCTCTTCTCCCGCACGCTTTTCGTTCCCCAGCCCTCGGAACCGCTTCGGTGGAGAAGGTTTGGTGGCCCATTGCCTCCGTCCAGGCGCTTCCATGGCCGCCCTCGGTTGCTTGCCGCCTTGATTCGTCCGTCTCGTTGGCTCAGCCCTGCCACCAACCTGTTGTCAGCATATCCACGTGTTGTAGGCTACCCGGAAAGCTGGTAACCCCCATCCCTTGTCTGCTGCACACTCCCTCTTCTGTGCGGGCCCTGCTCTTAGTCCCAGCTTTCAGATCGTTTGAAGTTGAGCATAAGCCCCCGACAACCCTGTTCCCCGTCCCGACATGTGCTACCAGCTTCTCCGAACTGTTCGTCTTACCCAACTGCCTGGACCTGCCTGCTTACCACCTAATATATTCTGTATCCCCCTGCCATAACCTCGTCTGCGAGCTTCTCCCATCTTTTCCTCCCTACCGAAGCCTACCCGAGTCAAACCGCCCGGGTCTGGTTCCCTCCAAATAATGTCACCATGATGGCGTGCTCCCGCGGCCATCTGGCAGCGGCCCTCTTTGTCCTTCTCTGGCCCCTTTGCGCCCATGGCCAGTCACCTGCCCTCAACTCCACGGCTGACTCCGATGCCGAGTACTGGCCCGGGCTGGGTCTGCTGCGGCAGCCCATCCCGGGCTCTGCCGCCCTATCCAAGTTCACGCCGGATGCTGTCAGCGTGCTGTCACGGCGAGACTGTCTACCCAACGGAACAAACTACTGCTTTGGCAACAGTGTCAACTACTGCCTGGGCTGCGGTGTCTGCTGCCAGGCCTCGGGTCGTTTCTGCTGCGCTGCTGGCACCATTTGCTGTGGAAGCTCGTGCTGTGCTGCCGGGCAGACCTGCAACAATGGGCTCTGTTTTGCCAACATGTGCGTCTCCAGACCCAACTGAAGGCCGGACTGGTTATGGCTGCTAGTGCTGACTGGTGACGATAACGACAGGGCAACTGCAACTGTCAAGAGTCAAAGCACAATCACACGCCTGGCAACAAGAATCGACACCGTATTCCTGGCTGTGATTGAAACATCGATAGTAAACTCGATAGTTGACGTGACGATCTCAAGTCTCGCCGCGACCCAGACAGAGATCACCCTGGTCACAGCGACGATCGTGGCAAGACGATCGGTTCCTTCCCTGGTCGACACAGAGTCGGCTAGCTCCAAAGGGCTGTGGGCGTTTGCGCGCAGAAAACTATACCTTCCGAGGCTGCCTGTTCCAATCCTTGCTTTGGCTCGTCGTCAAGAGCCCAGCGGGCCACTCGCCGGAGCCAACACACTTACAACAACAATCACAAATGTTGACGTCCAAACGGTCGTCAGCATTGTGGCTACCGCTACCACTACTGCGTCCACCACGACCGTACTCTCCACCATGGTTCGAACGCGTACAAGGTACGGGCTTCTCTTCTCCCTCCTTTTATTTCTCCCCCAGAGACGTATCTGGTGTGACGGGGTCGGGTTGTGCTGACCAAGCCCACAGAGTTCTCAATGCCCAAACGACCGTCAGCATAACATCCACGACGACGCTCATTTCCTTGCGTCCTGTGACTTCCATTTCAAGTCAACAGGCTCCGGATCCAACACTACCCCCGCTCCCACCCACGACCACTTCCGACTCCCGCCCAGCCCAGACCGACGGATCTGCGCCGCCGATTAGTCCTATGATTTTACAGAACAACCCAACCCCGCTCTCGACCCCGGCCATTGCCGGTATCGCTGTGGGTTCGGCGGTGTTTGCTGCTCTGGTTGCCCTGGCTATCTACCTCATGATGGCATGCCGGGCCCGGCGACGACGGCGAGAAGCAGAATACGAAGATGCATACTATGGGTTGACTCCTGACGGTGTCACTTACGGCGGCTACAGCGGTGGCACGGCGGCGGCCGCCGCCGCGATGCGCCAGCCCCGAATCCCCAATCTAGCACCCATAACGTCGCGCTTCAACCCCGACTTTGCGGCTGGCCACCATCGGACCAGCTCCGGTTTCACAGGCACGACGGCCGCGAACTCTTGCGCAAACGGAAGTAGCGCCGGCAGTGGGGGCGGAGCCGTCCTAAAAAAAGACGGCAAAGGGTCACCATCATCGGCTACAGTTACACATAATGTCGTCGAGCTCGGTGGCACTGGCCGTGTCGAGATGGATGGCGAAGGCGTCTCCCGGCTGTCCGAGCTGGCAGGCGTCAACGCCATGGACCCATCGCCTCTCTCAAGTTCTCCCGAGAACAGGATCGATGCAGCCTCGTCCCCCGACTCTATGCACAGCGTCCCGGTCGCACCTTTACATTTCTCGCCGAGAGCACCTGGGGCTAACAACGGATTTTTCTATAGAGATTATTAACTGCTACCGTCGTGTGTTCGTTTTTATCCCAATTTCATCATGACTATACCCTATACCCTCGCTTAGCGTTTCCTAATTCTTCTTGTTCTTGGCCTTCCCAAAATCTTGTAAATAGTATTTTACACGGGCCTCCACGACTGACGGCTCTATATGGGCCGCTGATGCTTTCTATGTGATATGATATACTGGGTCGGAAGAACGGGCGCCAGGAATCTAGGCTGCCAGAGAGACCGGGGATTGGCAAGCAAACATTCGCGAAAGAGGGGACTGCTTTCCCCCAGCAGATGATACGTCAATCAATCAAAAAAAGAAAGTGACCTAAAGCATGGCCGTTTCCTGAAAGGGCATTAGGACAAGGCTAAGTATGCCTTGGGCTGAGTATGCCTTGGGCTGACACGCCAGCTACCCAGGTCGATATACTTTTGGGCTAGCACTTGGCATCAATTGCAGCTTGGGTCTAGCTGAGCCTCATGTACCATCGACAAATACACAGTCGCCTACCCTGATGGTTGGGTATTGCACCAACCCTGCCGTCATCTGTTTGCTAGTGGGCTTTGAGTCAAGAGCCACGTGTATCCCAAAGAAAACCTTGCCGTCGGACCTCCTAGTCTTGGACAGGGTCGCGAACGGCTCGTCTCCCCTGCGAGCGGTGTCCTGGTCGATACACACCATGTGGCAGCGCCGACAAGCGCCAAGCATGGTGTATGGATGACCTCCGATCCTCATGGTCTTCCAGTTGTCCTCCTTATATGCCCACTGGATTGAGTCTGTATTGGATCCACCCAGGACGACGTTTGCCCGGAATGCCGAGGCGGAAACCCCGGCACCGCCTCTGGCTTCGATCTCGTCATTCAGCGCACGAACGCTCGAGAGGTTGATAACCAGGATTGGACTCTCGTTGGACAAGAGAATGGGACGCTGTGTGGTATTGGAGTCCGATTCTGGCGGAAGAGAGCGCCTCTGCATGCTGTTTGCGGTAGAAATGCTGATTGGCGTCGTCTGGGGCGCTGCATGAGATGCCATCTGGTGCTTCTGAATGCGAGCTTTCGCATAGCGCCGCCCGCTGCCACGCCCTCCCGGGGGAAAGCGAGCCAGCACGCACGGGACACCTAGAGCAACCGAGAAGAACGAGTTAAATGCATCGGATGTGTAAGACTGCGCCACCACCTCGTCGCCGCTGACACGAGACGGCGTGGTGGAGGGATCGAGACTATCTCGAAACATGGAGGGGTCATGGGACAGCGGGACTGAGATTTCGTCTGGCACGCCTTGGGGCAGCTCCCCACGATATCGGATACTCAACACTCCATGATCCAAGTCGACTACTGGCTCAATCAGAGCCATTTTTGGATATCGCTTCTGACTAAGGGCATAGCCTGAGCCTCGATGCAACAGGCACCACTCCCGATCCCACGCGAGACCCTCCGGCCGGATATCCCACTCCACGCCGTCTGGTATTGAATACGCACGGCAGCTTTTGATGGGGAAAACCGACAGGCTGTGTACACGGAGCTGGGTCCCGCAATCTGCGAAAGCAGGAACCTGGGGGTGAGCGACTTCGAGCCGCGGGGGTGGTGTGCTTTTGTCCTGGAAAAACTCGGCCAGAAATTCGAGGAACATGTCGACGTCTGAAATGGTACTCATGGCGCCGAGGCTGGCACGGATGACGCCAGTCGGCTTGCCAGCCATGATATCATTGTCTGTCCCACACCGGAATCCGGCCGAGAGATTCCTCTTCATCTCCCACGGCTCAAGACCCAGTGCCGCGGCGACGCCTCCCGGGTTGCAGACGCCGCCGGTGCGGATATGGATATTCCGCAAGGTGGCGAGCTTCTCAAACTCGGCGAGGCTGAGCCATGCCCCTGAAGCGTTGCGAATGTTGAAGGCAATTATTGGTCCACTGCTGGCCGCGCCACCGCCAGGTCGCACCTCAGGGCGCAGCGAGTATAGGGTGCAGACCGGGGAATCTGTGGTCTCATGTCTCAGGGCTCTCAGTCCGGCATCCAGCCTCTGGGTCAGGAAGGTGGTGTGGGATGCCACGGCGGCCATAGAGCCGTAAAGGCGGCGGTGCACAGTCATGGCCACGTCCAGAGCGAGAATGCTGTGTATGGGAAGAGTACCATCTTCGAGTCGCTGGTGCAGAAAATGCGTCTTCGGGGTATGCCACTGCTCCTTTATGCTGACCACCATGTCGACTGTGCCGCCCCCAAAGTATCGCCGCGAGTCAAAGACAGCCTGGGCCTGCTTTCGAACGAGAAGCGCACCAAGATCCGGGAACCCAAATATCTTGTAAAAGCTGAGTACTACAAAGTCAGGGACGCTCTCGGGATCGCCAAGATCAAGGCTGCAGGTGGACACGAGGGAAGCAGCGTCCAATAGGGTAAACGCATTCAACCCGGTGTTGTAAAGCGCCTCCCTCACCCGGCTTGTCCAGGATAGCGGCGAACGGCTACCGTCGAGGTTTGACTGTGCCGAGTACGCAAACAGTGTCGAAGACGACTGCCCGTCGCTAGTACTTGCGACTGTGCATGGGTTCTCCAGCAGGTCCCTGACTTCATCGTCGCTCAGGCAGCTACTGGTCTGAGCCTCCTCTCTGACACCGACAAGACTGGTGTGCGAGGCCTGGTGGTAGAGATAACGAAACCCGTCCGGCAGGGCCCTGAATGTTTCCGAGACGAGCTTTATTGCAGCCGTGGCGTTGGCGGTGAAGACCAGGTCAAACTGCTCCGGGTCGACACCCAGAAATTGCAGAGCACGGAGGCGAGTATCCTCGATGCGCGAGGTCGATAGCTGCGAGGAGCTCGAGGCCGAGTGCGGATTCCCGTACAGGTTACTAACCATATCCTTTGAGAACTCATCGAGCAAAGACACGGGATACAGAGTCGTGCCCGCATGGTCCAGATATATCGAACCTGGAGATAGGGGTCTGCCAGGTCAACAAATGGTTCCGAACAAAGGCGTATGCACCCTTCGACGTACCCCTCATCATTGGGAATTCTGACTTGATAAGTCCCTCCACAGCAACATTGTACCGCGCGCCGGGCAGCTCTTTTGGCGCCATCGTCGCGAGGCGGGGTATTCCGTTATATTACTGACTGGCTTATCTTCAGCTGGGAGGTGCCATCGGCAGGCTGTGCTTGGCGGGCAAAAAGATGTGGAGTTTGAGATCACGGTCTGGGCGGGCGCAAACCCAGAGAGCAGCGGGCGACGGCGCCGAGATAAAGCACAGCGGGCAGAACGGCCAGGTCGGCTTCATTATCTGGTTGACCGATGGCTGTTTGCGCACCCTGAGCAGCTTCGGGAACTGCCGCCGCCTCCCCGAGGCTCGTCGGCTTGTGGAGCAAATGACCTCACTGAGGGACCCTGGGGCGTCCCACTGTGACGCTTCAAGAGGTCATGTGATACTATCCATCACGTGAATACGGCCGGGGATGCACGCGTGGATTTCAGGCGCTTAATGTGGCGCGTCGGTCGGGCGGGCCTGTGCGTAATTGAAACGCGCTTTTCGCGTTTTGAGGCCGCCAAAGCGGGTTCCCCCCGCGACGAGCTCGTGCCTGGCGGAGCGCGTGCTGTGGACCTGCCAACCAAGTTGACAGGCTCGCAGTGACAGCTCCATTTAGACCCATTAGACATGCCCTTTCGTTAATTCCATGCACAATGCCTTCACGACATTGATCGCTCCTCCTTTTCTGGCCCGCTGCTTTCTTTCTGCCTTGTGCATTTTGTCTTCTACAGCAGTTGCAGGTCTGACTTGCTCTGCGCGCCTGCCACTCAATCCCTTGGTACCTTTCTCATTGTCTTTGACACCTGCTTGCTGTTTCTGCGGCTTATTCACCTAATTCCGTAATGGCGTCAACTTCTCTCGGGAAACGGACAAGGAGCTCCGCGGCGGACCTGGGTAAGTGCCGTCAGCCCTGGGCCACGACCCGGACAGCAAAGTAGGGGCGCGCCTACTGACTTGTTCTTGCCCAGATTCTGCCATTCCTACCAAGCGAACACGGGGCCAGACTCGAATTTCGTCGCTGCTCAACGATGAGAATCTGGACCCTCTCTGTGATTCCGAGGAGGAGGATCAACACGGGCCCGAGATTATCATCACTTCAGCCAAGAGCTCACATTCACGCTGTAAGAGGAACTGACTCTTTGTGATATCCATCAACACTCTTGCTTACTCACATCCTTTTATCGACCGGACAGACACCGTACCCCTCACACCGCAGACACCCAGGTTCCGCGATGCGCTCTCTGAGGCGCCCACTACACCCAGGCATCGGGTCATGTCGGTTGGCAAGCTGTCCAGAAGACTGACCCCCAAGACACCCGCAACACCGGCTGCCTCTCAGACAATCTATCACCTGGCACGACAGATTTTCTCTCGAAGCAACGACCCCGGGCAGCTGATTGGGCGAGACGATGAACGAAACCAACTCGAGGGCTTCCTCGACCGCTGCTCAACAGCAACTCCGGGCGGCTGCCTCTATGTCAGCGGCCCGCCGGGCACCGGCAAGAGCGCGATGGTGAACTCGGTGACGGAGGAGCTGGCCTCGAACACGTCGGTAAGAAAGGCGTATATCAACTGCATGAGCATCAAGTCGTCCACCGACCTCTACGTCACCCTTCTGGACCTCCTCGGCTCAGCTTCGGGCGTTTTGGAGAGCAATCCCGTCACCGCTTTGCAGAATCTCTTTCTCCCAAAGAAGAAGAAGAACCCAGAAACCTACCTGGTGGTTCTAGACGAGATCGACCATATCCTGACTCTGGATCTTGAGAGCCTGTACAAGGTCTTTGAGTGGTCGCTGCAGAAGACATCGCGCCTGGCGCTGGTCGGGATTGCCAACGCTCTCGACCTGACGGACCGCTTTCTCCCAAGACTCAAGTCTAGGAACTTGAAGCCCGAGCTTCTCCCGTTCCTCCCTTATACTGCACCACAAATCAAGGCCATCATCACGAAGCGGCTGAAGAGCTTGGTCCCGAGCAACTCTGCGACCCCCGACATGGTGCCCTTCTTCCATCCGGCGGCTATTGAATTGTGCTCGCGGAAGGTGTCGAGCCAGACTGGAGATTTGCGCAAGGCATACGAGATTCTGCGTAGGGCCCTCGATCTGGTTGAAGCCGAGACCAAACGGAAACTCGAGGATGAAGCAAGGGAGAAGATCCTGCAGATGACGCCGTCCAAGAAGCCGCTTGGCGAGACGCCCAGCAACGCAACCTCTCCGTCTAGGACAACCTCGAGGAAGACTGTGCCTGGCGAGCTTGCAGCCTCTCTCCGAGCTCTGACTGTGGAGACAGCTCCTCGCGTTAGCATCGGCCATCTCAACAAGATTACGGCGGCCGTGTTCGGTAACGGGGCAAACCAGCGCATCAAGAGCCTGAACCTTCAACAAAAGGCAGCGCTGTGCTCTCTGATGGCCATCGAGAAGAGGAACAAGGCTGCGGTGGCATCCGCCACTCCCATCACCCCTTCCAAGGCGCGTGTTACGGCACCGACTGTCAGGACGCTCTACGACACATACTCGATCCTCTGCAAGCGCGACTCGCTTCTTCACGCTCTTTCAGGCGCAGAATTCCGCGAGGTGGTTGGAAGCTTGGAGACTTTGTCCCTCGTCACGGCAGTTGATGGAAAGAATGGATCCTTTGCGGTTCTGCAGACGCCCAGTAAGAAAGGCAGGAAGGCCACGTTTGGCAGCGGAGACGAGAGGCGAGTGGCCAGCTGTGTGGGTGAGAAAGAGGTAGAGCAAGGCATTGAAGGCCTTGGCTCTGACATTTTGCGCATTATTTTGAGCGGCGAGGCTTTGGACTGATGGAGCCGTGAGAAAATCGGCCGTAATATGGCTTTATGAGCTAGTGACTGGATTATCAGGCGCACTTTGTACGCGCGCGGTCTTTGGGTTTTGCAGAGCGGGCACAGAGGACTTGTAGGTTATCTGTTTTTATATCATAGATGATTCCGGGGCTTGCATAGCATTATAGGCATTGGGCCGGCATATAAATGGGAGTTTTATTGTTGAAAGCAAAGGAATCCATAGGATGATGCGGTCACATCAGGTGTTGTCATGATTTGAGGATTGCCTCTACCGAGACTGACGATCGAGGGTGAACGGTTTCAATCACAGGCTTCTCTGAATTACTTAGCAACTATACAGGCATCTACAAATGCCTTGTGTCCTTTTGTTTTTTTCTCCGACGTTGAGATTAAGCCTGGGTAGACAGGAGCCCCTTGCTTCAACGTCGACATGTGCCCAGGTGTCGCTTGACACGTTGGGCTTTAGAGTCCATTGACAATCGGGACATTCATGGAAATTCTCTGCCCTATCTAGGCTAGGCGCTGAGCGATCAAATAGGGAGGCAGTGCCAGGCTTACATTAATCAGGCAGTCTCCTTTGCTAGGCTCTGTATATCCCTCCCAAATATCTCCGCTGACTGATGATTCAATCTCACCGATTCCACGGAAGCCTGCATATTGATGTAGGATGTTTGAAGAAAAAAGGATCGATCAGACAAGGCAGGATGCATCATGGTGGAGAAAACGTTCTCGTGGGCAAGCATACAGATCATGTACGTATCTACATTGGTCGGTAGGATGCCAGCTGCTGGGCACATGCGAGTGAGGTAGACGCCCCCAGACCCGGTTTTCTCAGGCCATATGTGCGTCGTACCTGCAATGGTAATGGTTTCTGGAACGCCGTTGGCTGATTAGGCCCCGTTGCGCAAAAGAACTGTACAGACAATACTTCTGTGGAACTGTTGGCGTCCGTTTGCGCGGGCTAACAGGCGGGTTGCTGACTGCTTCAAGCCGGGGAGTGAGGAATGCTGATTGCATCTCTGGGGCTGGACTTGACTTGACTTCACCGCAGTAAATAGCTGGTCGACCCGGGCAAAGAGGCGAGCGAGGGGACAAAGAAAAAAAAAGGGGGGNGGGGGGGGGGGGGAATCGACCAGGCTCTGCAGGCGCAAAAGTTACCGCCTCGAGTGTTGGCCATGGGATGCTAAATGCGACCCATGCCTCTCCGAGCCTAGCCTAACGGACGAGCCAGCAGCAATCAAGATTTTGGCGTTGGCAGGTCCAAAAAGCTTGAATGTGGGGGGGCCTTTTAATTCCGTCCAGATTGTTGATCAACGACAAAACGACAACGGCGCCCTGGAGGGGAGGCTTCTTTCTAGACATGACGTGATGACTGCATGAGGTGACCGTTGAATGGGAGGGCTTCCTTGTTTTGCTTTTCTGGCCTTCTTTTCTTTTCTCCTCCCCCACCTACTTGGGCGCCCCATTCGGGTTCCTGGTCTCCCGTGGATGAGACTACTTACCTAGTTGGGACCAGGGCCAGGGAGGCGAGCGCGGCTCTGTTCAGGTTTGTGCATCGCACGGCACGGCGGCAGGCCCCTATTTGTAGACGAAGCACGGCCGTCCCCGGTCCAGAAACATAAAGAGCCTGCATAACCCAAGCGCCTCCGCACGGCCCAGCAGCAGGCCCATTCATTGGGTGCCAACGCAGATCGGGGTTCGTTTCAAACCCTTTGGATTTAGCTTTCGGCGCACTGCGAATCGAGTGTGTGCCGCATGGACAAAAGAATAGATCTTTCGGGCTCGGGACCAGCACTGGTCTGCCCTTCTGGCTCGGGTGTGTTCAGGGCTCACGGCGGGCGAGTCATTTCGAGTCAGTCTGCCAGGCCGCCAGCATGGATGGATGGACTGGCTGTTGCGAACCGACTCCACGGACGCCGGGGGGCCGCATGGAACCAACCAACAAAGCGGGAAAATTGCTGGCACGCTCGGGAATGAGGGCACAGTCCCAACCCCCCTGCGGTGAGCACTGTACGGCGGATCCAGCAGACAGCCTGGCTAACCGCCAAAACAAACCCGAAGGAATCTGTCTGCATGCGCGCGTACTAGCACACATGCAGGCGAAGAACAGAAGGAGCGACGAAGGACGAGACCCCGGGGGGCTCCTGCTGGTGGAGACTGGAGATAACGCCGTCATGGCGCATAAGGACGTTATTACCTAGGTACTTCCTGCCAGCGCAATTCACTCTCGTTTTAGCAACAGTCGGTGGGGTCGCCAGCCGCAGCAGCGGTTGCCGGAGCCTGCATCCGCGACGTGGGCACGGTGGAGGCCACCGGCCTGGGGCGTTGGACAGCCCGTCGACCCGACCCGCTTCCAGCGCGCCTTTGACCAAACAGCACGCCCGAGGACGGCGTCGACCTATCTTTGGCGGTGGGTCGGCTGTGTGGATCGTGCACGCCAACCTACCTACTTACAACAACTTGTACCACTAAACAGAGCGCCGTGGCCGCTCAAGGGGCAGGGCCTGGGCCTGGGCCGGAGCCTCGGTGCCGGCATGTTGGCAGCCTACTGCACGCGAGGAAACGAAACCGTCGTGATTAGCTGTCGAGGATTGGCTTTGGATCCGCGTGAGGTCGCGCGGGCTGGTGCGGGGCTTTGGGGAGCGAGTGCTGATGGCTGCCGCCGATGTTGTGCTGATGATGATTGATGCATGCATGCATTTTCCATTTGCCCGTGACTCGGGACGACGGGATGCATCCGCTTTTTCGAGGCGGCGTCGAAGATGGGCAGCGTGCATATGGGATTCCCCAGAAGGGCGACGGATCATTGTCTAGATCTACCAATCGTCATGGCAGGTCTTGGTGCTCGGTTGGAGCATGCTGGTATTGTGCAGGTATGTAGGTACCGAGAACAAGCAAAACGCCGAAGTAGAAAAAAGAAAGAAAAAAAAGAAGAAAAAAAGAAAAAGCTTACGCGTACCAGGGGCTGTACAGTGCAGAAACCGGTATGTGGCAGAAATTGAAGGGTGGGTGGGCAGGCTGGCAACCGGCTCGTCGCGCACGCGCTGGAGAGGGCTCAACGTCAAGTCAAGTCAAGTGCCTGCAGACGGAATGGATGGAGCCCACCTGGATCCGCCGTATCCGTGCAGCTGCATCCGCGATTGTGGCCATGCTGGCTGCCCCGTGAGCATCAGACAAGGTCGCGGGCCCTTCGCAGTCGCTCAGTGCAGGCTGGCGAGCCGACATTACCGCACACGGCCTGGTGGCCTGGCGGCCTGGCGGCCTGGCGCTGTGCGTGGTATGAATGGGATGGCCCTGCAACTCTGCCGCCGCTGTGGCCTGGTGCTGTTACGAACCACCGTGCCCGCGTTTTATCATCCCCCGAGGGGCCCCGCCCCTTTCGCTCGCCTAAGAGTCTCTCCCCTCCCCGAGTCCTCCACCATAATTTCCAAACCCTCTGTCCCCCTCCCCCCCCCGTTCCCGAAAACAAGACCTCTTGGCAGGCCAAGCTTCGTCGCCCTACTGTTTTGGCTTGGCGTGCATCGACGCTGCCACGAGCCATTCGTCACGACTCGCCCTTGTCTGGTGCTCCGACGCCATTCGACTGCGATTGACGGATTGATACTGATTGCGAATTGCGAATTGTGCCTGTGCCGCTCTGTGCCTTCCCGGATCCGTGACCAACTCCCGCCCCTGCGGTTAAGGCGCGCTGACACGACGACGGCCGTCCGTCTGCCTGCCTTCCTGCACCCGACGGCCTGCCGCTGCCACCACCACGACTGCCACCACCACAACCGCAGCCGCAGCCGCAGCCGTTGCCACCGTGCCGCCACCCG
Organism: Nakataea oryzae; assembly: GCA_003049435.1. NCBI lineage: Eukaryota > Fungi > Ascomycota > Sordariomycetes > Magnaporthales > Magnaporthaceae > Nakataea > Nakataea oryzae. The sequence continues at coordinate 94,129 of PYSQ01000016.1, read as the reverse complement.
CCCACCACCATCCCCTCCCCTGACGCTACGACCGAGCGACACGCCGCATCTCACGCCGGCCAGCCAAGACCAACCGCCGTCACCCCTATACCGACCGACACCACGACGACACCATCCCGCAAGCCAGCCCGCCTGCCCGTCCGGCCTTCCGACCCAGCCGTCGACGTGTCCTCGGCCTGCGTGACCTGACTCGATTCTTACGCGCCCGGCGCCCTCGCCGCTGTTTCCTCTATATTGCTCCTTGGTCATTTCCCCCCCTTCCGTTCCCGCCTTGGTCTTGTGCCCGCCACCGACGCGACTTCCCCATTCCTCCGCGTCCCGCTTCTCGCAAGCCGCCGCCGCACCCTCATACACAGACAAACCACTCGTCGTCCCGGCGCGCGGCCCCCCGGAGGCTTTTATGTTTAGTGTACACGATTGCTCGACGTACGCGCCACTCTACCCTCCTGCCGCCGCCGGCCGCCACCTGCCAGCGCGGACTCCGACACGTCGATTGGCGGGTCGGCCGCATGCCATCGTCCACGTCTCCGACGCCGACACTGCCTCGTCCGGATCGCCTCGCCCCCAAAGACACCCTCGCCCGTCATTGTGACCCGCAGCCAACCGAAGACCGTCCTCACCGGCTCCCCGCCGGGAACTTCCCACAAACTCCCTGGGGCGTCGTCCGGGCCCAGCGCAGCATAGATGGGCGCCAACTCGGCTTCCCGTCACCGTCCTTCGTCGCACGAAGACACGTCCACCAGCCGCTCGTTTTTCTCCCGCCTGTCTCTGCTATCACGATCCCGTACACGCCACCTAAACGACTTCTACATCCGCCCCGCCGAGCCGCACCGCAAGTACGCTGCGGGCGACCACGTCACGGGCGCCGTTTTCCTGACTGTCCTCAAGCCCATCCGCATCACGCACCTAACTGTCACGCTCCACGGCTTCGTCAAGGTCTTTAAGAGCCCCAACGTCGCCCACGACCCGCCGGTTAATCCCGCCTTGGTTGAGTCGGGAATAACCGGCCGCATACGTTATTTTGGAAATGGCCACGCGTCGTTGTTCCAGGACGAGCAGGTTCTCAGCGCCGACGGAAAGCTCGAGGCGGGGCGCTATGAATTTAACTTTGACCTCATGTTTCCATCCAAGGGCCTTCCAAGCAGCATAGACGTACGCCCACCTGTCCTCCCTCTCCTGGCACAAATCTCACCACCCCGGGGTTCTTCCTTGGCAGCCGTCCGGTAGACGAGTTGCGCGCCGACGTAACTGACCTGATCGTGTACAGTTCGAGCGAGGCACGATATCGTACGTAATTACTGCCACCCTCACGCGACCCAACGCCATCTCTCCCACCATCACCTGCGAACGCAAGGTGTGCCTGGTCGAGCAGGTGGACATCGGCACCCTTCCGCTCCCGCGCGCCCGCACAATTTCCCTCGAACCGATATCCAAAAGACCCAGGAGAAGACGACCCGACAGGACACTGGGCCAGGAAAGGGGGTCCACCGCCGCGTCGGACGTAAACGATGTTGCGCAATCGGACCTCGAATTGTCCAGGGGCCCAGAAAGCGTTGCTGCCGATGGATCAGTCACTGCTGCGCACGACATGGCTGGGCAGGACTCGCGCCCTGTCCCCCGAAGCCCGACCCGAGCCGACGTTCTGGACGTTATGAGCGAGGTGAGCGCCGAGACCACGATGAGCAGTAGTACCGGCGCCGGATACAGAATCAGCGACCCCGTGACGAGCTCCTCGTCAGCCGCATCTCAGGTTGGAGCCAGGACCCCGACACCGGATGAGAAAACCATCACTGCCAGCATAGAGATGCTCAAGGGCGGCTTCTTGCCAGGAGACTTTATCCCAGTTAAAGTATGTGTTCATCACATCAAGCGGATAAAAAGCGTCCACGGGGTCATTGCAACCCTTTACCGACAAGGAAGGATCGACTCGTCCCCACCTATATCTCTCTTCACCGATCTTTCCAAGGAGGAGATCCGCCAGCTCGAGAAGGAGGAGTACTTCCCACGGTCCAAGACGGGGCTGAGCGGGCTATCGCTATCCTCGGCCGGCTCATGCAGCGTCTTCCGCAAGGACCTGTCGCAGGCCTTTGGTCCGTTGATAATTGACCCGGTCTCTCTCGAGGCAAGTGTCACCATCTCGGTCCGGGTGCCAGAGGACGTGTTTCCAACGATCAAGGGCGTCCCCGGAGAGCTCATAAGCTTCAAATATCAGCTGGAAGTCATTGTCGATCTGGGTGGCAAGCTCGCTAGCCAGATCCAGTCAGGGCAGAGCGGTCCGTCCGGGGCACCAACCCCGGTCGCTGCCATCAGGAACCCGTACGAGCACGGCTCGAGCATGCCCATGGGGCAGTGGGGTGCGAGCATCATCGATACAGACCAGCTCCGAAGACACAAGGGGGTTATCTCGGTTGTATTTGAGGTGCCCGTGGGCACATTGGATTCCAGTCGACAACGGGCCCGAGGCTCGCTCCGGCCCAAGCTGGAACGAGAACACGCGTATCAAGCCTCGCCGCTGCCGCAACAGCCCATGGTGGCGGTGGTCTATGGACCAGACGAAAAGCGGAGGCCTCCGGACAATGAGGCCGACGACGGACGCCACTCAGACCATCATATCGACAGCTCGGCACCGCCGCCAATCATCGAGGAATATCCACCCAGGCCTCATTACACGGCCCGGGACTTGCAGCAGTACCCAGCCCCGGTCTACATACCGCCGCCAGACGTGTCTGTGGAAGCGGGACTTTCAGAAAAGGAGCGAATACGACGTGCGGAACAAAGACTCCTCCCAAGCCAGCCGCCTATCGCCGAGTCATCCTCGGCGGCAGCGGCGGCCGCACCCACGGAGGATGACTTGTACAACGCCGAGGACCAGGGCTCTGGGCAAGGAATGTCGGCACCTCCAGGGCCGAGCGCACCGACAATGGACGATCTTGAGCCTGGCGCGGCGTCGCATTCTGGGGAAGACAAGCTGGAACGAGAACGCCAGAGGCTGCTTGCCGAGGCGAGCGCCCCCCCTGAATTCCCCGAGGACTATGACGAAGGGCCGTCGGGTTCATCTATCAGCGCCACGGCTCCGGTGCTCGAGCTGGAGCTCGAGCCATCTGCTCCGGTGTTTGGGGAAGACGACGAGTTCGACTATGGTTCGTCTTACGCATACGAAGGAGCCTTTCCGAGCCACCACGACCACCACGGCCATCACGGCCCACCACTTGCGCGCGCAGTTACGGCGCCTGTCGAGCCTCTGCCGCGCTATCAGCGATGATGCCGTCTGTCATGTCATGTGCTTGCCATTTTGCTTTTAGGTCTGCGGCGTGAATATTTGGTTTCAGCATGGGGTTTGGGTGCTTGTTAAAGCGAACAACATTGAGGTTTCTCCATGATGAGCGGGTCGGCGCATAGCATATTGATGCTCATAATGGGGCATCTGGGGAGTTGGTCGGGTCACTCGTCTTCTTTGTCATGATCGATTTTGCAGGCAGGAATATACCATGGTACATTATGTGTTTATATGTATATGGACAGGAAAGTATATAGCATCTAGCTGCCTGCGTAGCTAGGGCGCACTGGACGGTGCGGTATCTACCTAGTTGGGTCTGTTGCTTCTCGAACGAGGCAAGCGTTGCGTGACAGATTCGAGTGCATGTGTCGGCCGTGGCAAAGTTTTGCTACGTTGCTATGCCAGCGACAGGCGAGCGGCACGCCCCTGCTGCCCGGAGGCCCAGCAAACGCCGCCCGTAACGCACTGAACAGCGTCGAAGGAGCCGTTGTCAAACTGTCTCCAGGTGCGGCCGCCGTCGTATGTGACGTCGGAGCCGGTGGGCCCCACGGCGATGGCGACGCCGCAGCGGCCCGGGACCCACGAGACGCCGGAGCGATAGCCGGCGGGGAAGACCTGCGAGGCCTGCCAGGTACGGCCGCCGTCGGTGGACAAGGCCGCGGTGCCTTGGGTCACGTTGGGGCGGGTGTAGTCGCCGCCCACGGCGATGCCGTGGCCGCCGGCAGAGCGGAACTGGACCGAGAAGACGCCGCCGGCGCCGGCGCCCGGGATGGTGGTGTTGAAGGCCTCCCAGCGGCGGGCGTCGGTGTCGGCGCCGCGGAAGACACGGCCGGGGCTGCCGGCCACGCCGCCGGTCGCGGCGAACAAGGCGCGGCCGTCGGCCGAGGCGGTCAGGCAGGTGCCGCTGGCGGCGAAGCCGGCCTCTCCTGACCAGGCCGGGGGCATGCCGGCCGGGTCGACCAGGGACCAGGACTCCCCGCCGTCGGCCGTCTCGACGAGGCGCAGGCGGCCGTCGACGGGGTCGCTCACGGCGAATCCGCGGGCGGGCGAGGGGAAGGCGAGGCAGTTGAAGAAGGCGGCGGGGTGGTCGTTGGTGAAGGCCAGGCGCCAGCTGCCGGCGGCGGCGGGGGCCCCGGCGTCCGACGTGGCGTAGACACGGGAGCTGTTGCCCTCGCCTATGGACAGGATGACGGCGCGGTCGGGCGAGAAGGCCTCGACGTCGCGGAACTCGAGCGAGGCCGCGTCCTCGGGGGACAGCGACGGCGACGGGCCGACGGCCCGCCAGGTGGCGCCGGCGTCGACGGTGCGGAGCACGGTGGCGCGCGAGCCCGACACAAAGGCGACCTGGCCGCCAGGCAGAGCCGACAGGCCGCGAAATTGGGCCGTGCTGCCCGTCTGCAGGAGCTGCCAAGCGGGCAGGTCCGCGGGCGCTGCTGATGCGCAGCCGAGGAGGCCGAGGGCAAGCAGCGACCACGCTCGCGCAGAGGGCTTGGACTGGGTGGCCATTTCTTCTTTTTCTTTCCCTGGGCGTCCCTTGCAGACAGCGAAAGCGAGTTGAGGGTGCGGGCCTCTGTTCCCCTTTCACGATCTCATGGATTGGAGAGCAGAAAGCCAAGTCCCAGGCAATCGCGGACTTCTTATGGGAACAGCTAGAGGCATGCCTCTGTGTTCTGCTGCATGGATACTGCCGGTTCCATATCATTGCTCCCCGCTCCCACCAGACTCCATCCATCTGTCAGGTCTAGGTTGGTATGCTCACCTTCCCATCTCGGCTAGTGCAACGTGGTATCTGGCGGCGGCAGATTAGGAGCATCCAGGTCCAGGCCGGCCATGGCTGGGCTCTAAATGGCCATGTCCCACTCGCGCGAGTTGGTGTGGGTAAAGAAAAAGGCATCGACGGCCCTCCAGGCTGGTTGTGGGAGTCGTCGGACCAAGATTTCTGGAATTGTATCACACATGGGCGTCGGGAGCAGCCAGCCCTAAAGCTTGTTTGGATTTCAGCCCCGTTTCCAGGTCGAGCCCCGTTTCCAGGTCGGGCACCGTGGGCGTTGAACGTCGAAGTCATTGCTGACGCCCTACAGTGGAGAATTTTGCCGCCACAGGCCTGTCTCGCCTCTAGCTCCGCCCGCTCCAGCGACTGAAAGCGCTGCATATCCGCCACAAGCCCACTTTGGCTACATTTGCTGTGGCACTGCGGCGTTAGATTTGATCTCTGGCCCATGTGTGTACATACCTATTTAGGCCATGTAGGTCTACAGTTGATCGGCCAGCCCGCCGCTGGCTGGTGCATGGCCATGACCAACGGCGGGCTGCAAACTTGACTCGATTCGAGCAGCGCGTGAGGGATTGACCGAGTTTTTGCGCGAATCGTTGCCTGCAAGGCCGCCTTCGTCCTGGCAAGCTAAATCTCGGCGGCTCTACTTTGTTTTTTTCTCTCTTGATTTCTTGTTTTCTCACCCCCGTCACAAAGGATGGCCTAATTACCTACCAAGGCTAGTGGCGTTCATAGTATCATGTGTCCTCTGTTGCAACCGGGCTGCTGCCGATCTCGACATTCGCTCTCCGTTTCTCCCTTCCCTTCCGTCCTCCAGCGCAACTGCCTCGCTTGTGTAGGTACGGTACCTCTAGCGAGCAATAGCGAATCTGGTGGTTGGCTGCCTAGCAGGCTGGCTGGTCGCAGCTGCCTGCTGTAGAGCTACCTATCTGCTTCCTGGAAGACCCGGCGCTCGCTTCGTTTCCCCTCATGCACGTCAGAGACCCCTCAGCCTCGACGGGGGAGCCGCGACCGTTCCTCGTCCTGCAGGCCCTCGCAGTCAACTTTGCGCTCCCTGTCCTGTATCTCGCCTTCCCCCACGCCTCGCGGCCATGGCTCTACCGTGCGCGCCTTTTGGTCGCGGCTGTCGTGGCCCTGCTCAACCTCCAGCTGGCTCGACACACGGCAACAGGAAACCTTGCCCTCGCCTATGCCACCGGCCTCCTTACCTCGTGGTGCGTCCCGGAAGTTCTGGGTCTTGGATCCCGTGACCAACGATCCTGTACAAGGCGCTGACATGTGCCGGCCTCTTCGGCTTCAGGGGCACCGCCTGGGCCTTTGCCGCTCTCGTGTTTATGCGGCCCCAGTTCGATGCCGAAAGAGTCGAGAGGCGGCCCCGACCTCCACGCCCCTCTTCCTCCTCTGCATCCTCCCCGGTGCCGGCCAGGCGTGTCTGGAGCGGCGTCATGGTGGCCCCGTCGCCCGTTGAGTTGGCCTCGTCTCCTGCCGCATACTCGTCGGCCCTGGCTTCGTCGCCGACCGACATGGCCGTACCCGATGGCTTCACTCCCTATGCCCGCGCCGCTTCCAACGGCACCAGCCCTGTGCTCAAATCTCGCCGCCGCAAGTCTGTGCGCTTCATGGTGCCCCCAGACGACGACGTTGCCCGTGGCCTGATGGATGATGAATACTTTTGGCAAGCCTTTCCGGCCGACAACCCTTTCGGGACACGTCTGGGCTGGGCCTTCGATTACTACACGGCGTGGAGAGGCTCTGGTAAGTTTCTTCTTCGCCTTGCTTTCTTCGCCAGGCAACGAGGTGCCTGGCCCTCACCATTGACGAGTACCCGCATCCCATGTGCTTCTTGGACTCACATCTCTCGTACCTCAGGCTGGAACTGGGCCATATCTTGCATCCCCAGGTATGAGCGTCCCGCCGAGCCGCGTTCTGGAGAGCTGGTTAAACTTGATTCCATCCCCCTGGCCTCGCAGGCAGGCTACCGCCGTCGTGCCAAATACGACCAGTTTTTCTGGGCCCGTCTCCGAAATCTCGCCTTGGCATACTTGGCTCTTGACTTTTGCGCCGTCTTCATGACCAAGGACCGTTATTTCGACACGGGACTCCACGACTCCCCACCGCCCCGTTACCTGTCTGCCATGCTTCCGCGGCTCCCACCCTTCGTGCTGTATATCTATAGGATGATTCTCGGGTTCACCGGCATGCTATCTGCGCTTACTGCCGCATTCACAGCCGACCAGCTTTTCCGTCAAAAATTAACCCGCGTCTTTATTGGTGGCGTCCGCGCCGAGTTATGGCAATATTCGGGTAATTTCGGCTCCTTCAGCCAGATTTTTGACCACGGCTTACCTGGATTCTGGGGCCGTTATTGGCACCAGTCCTTCAGGGTTGGTTATTTGGCCCTGTCAAAGTGGCTGGTCCGCCGCGGCTGGCTGCCGGCCCGGCGCTCGGCCCTGACGGGAATCGTGGCTTCCGGCTGCGCGTTTTTCCTGTCGGGCGCCATGCACGCCTCAGGCTCAGCCACCATGCTTCGGCACACGCGGCCCTGGCTGCCGTTTGCTTTTTTCGTCCTGGCTTGGCTTGGGGTTCTCCTGCAGCTTGCTCTTTGCGAGCTGCTTTACCGGCCCATCGCAGCCACGCCGTTGCCCGTCAGACGCGCGGGGAACATGCTGTTTGTGCTGGTGTGGATGTACGCGACCTGCTGGACTTTCGAGGACGACATGAGCCGCTCTGGCTTGTGGCGCTTGGAGCCGGTCCCCTATTCGCCCCTCCGGGCCATGGGCCTGGGCGAGCCCAGCGATGAAGCTTTCCGCTGGACCGGCTCCTTTATGGCCTGGCACGTCGGGAAGCATTGGTGGGACAGTGGCCCGGCTCTGATCTGACGCTGGCGACTTGTCTTTCTTGCCTTATCCGTCGTTTGCCTTTCGCATCCTTTGTATCTTCTACAACTCATGTTCTCTTTATATTATGAAATTGTTCGACAAGTGGGCGAGGATCTTGCACCTGATACTCCAATTTGCTTTTATTCAACGCTTGCGAAGAAATAATTCATAGAAAGACGATACCCCGGCATCGTTTGCGGTTTGTTTTTGAATTGTATTGCACAGATAGCCAGCATTGATTGATATATAGATAGACAACAAACGTTGGTACCATGCTGTGTTTTTATTTTAATCATAAAAAGAGCAAGGTAAACCAGGTAGATTGTTGGCTTATTGTGCATCGGGATTCTTTTACCCTTACAATTTTATCTTGCAGAAGCCTCCCAAATCACTCCAGCGCGCGCCTCAAGCTGAAATGTAGCACATGAAGGTGTATTCTTTTTACATTGAATATTATTATTACCCTCATTATCAACCATCCAACTCTGGCATTACGTTCTTTGTCCGCACCGCTTGTATCTCAGTCTCTAGCCATGCTAGAACGTCGCCGAAACAGCTCTGTCTTTTAGCCAAGACTTGCTTAAAGGCATGCAAAGTCACACTAAAGGCCAGCTCTGGTTAGTTTCTTGGTTGCCGCGTGACAGGTGGTAGCTATGGTATAGGAAGTGTCGGCCTTGGATAGACATCTGTACTTACCCTCTGACCTGCTCTCTCCTGATGTCGCACGTGTAGCCGGGGAACCTCAGCTTCCTGGATTTGCTCGTCAGAAGCGCATACGCCGCATTGGCCACGCCGTCGATGGCAGCGGCGACGAGGCGTGGGCGCGGGCGCTTGGCCGGCGGCAGGCACCTGATGTAGGCCCACGTCTTGGTCGCCGTCTCGGCCATGGCGCCGGCGAGGTTGCGCAGCGCCGCGCGCCGCGAGTTGTGCGCCGTGTCGAAGAACATGAGATGCGACTGTATCTTGAAGGCGTTGACGACCTTGCGCTGGAAGTTCTGCCCCTGGTGCCGCGAGAAGTCGACCGTGAGCGAGTTGGCCACGGCCGGGTCCCTGGGCCGCGCGCGGTCCTTCTTGATGCCGAGCGAGGCGCAGTTGATCAGGGTGCCGCAGTAGGGGAACTCGCCGCGCGAGCACGCCTCTGGCCGCGGCACGGCCACCCCGTCGCAGGCCAGCACAAAGTTGACCAGGGTCTTGCCCGGGTTCACGGCCACGCCGTACTCGGGAACGCCCTTGTGCATCACCTCTACGAACCGGGACGCCTTGTCCCTGTCCGTCGTGATGAGCAGGAAGTCGTCGATGAGCCGGAGGAGCAGGCAGTCGTCAGCCTTCAGAAACGACAGGTGCTTGGACTCGAGGTCGGCGTAAAAGTAGTTGCATAGGAGCGAGCTCAGGATGGAACCCTGCGGAATTCCCGTCTTCTGCCGGTAGTGCTTCTTGCCGATCCGGATCAGGTTCTGCCCAATGTGCTCGGCCAGCAGTCGGATCAGGTCTCCGGTCTTGTGCGTCTTCTGCACGACGCTGTCGACGAAGACGGTTTCCTTCTTGCTGAGAGCCACCTTCTCCATGAGCATGTCCATGAAACTGGAGCCGTCGGCCACATCTCTTGCCACGGAACGCCAGCGCTTGCTCATCCTCGGCCTGGTCATGGAGTCGCCGCCGACGCCGACGCTGGACTCGGCCTCGACTTCGACGTGCTTGATCACCTTGTACTGGCCAAGAGATGGGACATCGGCCATCAACCTCAGTATTGCGGCTTGCGGGACAGTGTCAAAAGCTGCCTGCACATCAACCTTGGCGAAGAAGAACGGCATGCTGCGAGTCCCTTGGCGCTCCTTGAAGGCCTTCAGTCGAAGATACAAGTCACCCACCGACAGCATGGAGGAACCAAGACGGGAGGGCTGTCGGTCCTGTTGGGTTGATCGAGTTAGCTGACTTGGCGCTGGCGCGGTACTTGGGCGGTGACCGTCCGCCTTACCTTTTCCAGCTTCAACACGCTGTGAACCGGCCCAAGCACACTGTTGATGCTCGGGCCTAGGACCTTCTTGTTTCCCCTCATCGGGGCCCGGCGCCGCAGGTTGGTGATGGGGCGCATTCCAGCTTCCTTGGGCAGCAGCCTGACTTGGCTACAGCCGAGGTCGCGTGAGGCTAGGATGCGCTGTGCGTCGGCCGACCTAACCTCCTCGAACATCTTGTCCTTGAGTGTCGACATGGCAGGCTCGGCGATACTGCGCCAGACATCGTGTCGAAAGTAGAAGAGTTTGGAGCGGTGGCTGCTAGATTCGGTCACGTAGAAGTTGCTGCGTATGAGGGGCATCAAAAGAGAGTCGAAGAGGTAGTACAGAAACTCGAGAAAGATCTCGGTCCGCTTTCGCATATCCGTCTGGCTCGTCTTCTTGCCCGAGAAGCCAGGCGGGGCCAGCCATCCGATCTCTGCAATCTGTCCCGGCGGTGCCGTCTGTGTTAGCTATTTCGGAGCAATGGGGCCGTCGTCCGTTGAAACACCGACCTTGAAGCCCTGCTTGAGCTCATGGAGGCTCATGGTTTCAAAGCGCCGAAGCTTGACAAAGTGGTCGACATGTTTCAAAAACCGCTTCTTGTTATCGGCCTGCACCTGGCCGGCACCCCAGAAGCCATTCGGTATGATTTTGGACAAGACGGCCTGGCAGTATGCCGATACATGGGACACTGGGCTAGACAGGTCTAGAGTAACCGAGGTTTGCTCCCCAGGCTCCTCGTTACATGGCGAGGCTGTACTTGGGCCCCTTGAAGCCTAGATGTGACGACATCGATTACCAGATCAACACAGGCTTACTGACATCACGGGAAATGAGCACGGGACCTACGGGGCAATAATAATGCAGGAGCGCCGAGTACGAGCAGCGCTTATGCAGTATCTGCAGTTTTTGTACCAGCTGGTATGCCGAGCCCCTGAGCCTCTTGGGCACTGGCGGTAGCTCTGGACCGCCGAGGCGAGGCTTCTGTTTGATCTCGTCCTCTCGCAACGTGTAGTCCTGGAACTTCTGGGCCGTCTTCGCCCTGTCGACCGTGGACGTGAAGGCGTTATGCAACGCAAACTGCCTGGGAAACATATACATCATGCAGTGCGACGTGTTGCGCCGATTTACTTTGTTGGCTGGACCCTCTCCATCGGCAGCTCCCGCGGGACATTCCGATGCGATGAATGGATACCGGTTCAGGACATCTGCATGAGCCTCGTCATCAGAAGGCTGCCCAGTCGAGACAGCCCATGCAGCGACGAAGCGTGCACGGTTGAGGTGTGGATGGGACGGCTCCCTACGTACGTATGTGTCTAAGTCCGAAATGCACAGCCCCCTGCGCGTTCAGGGCAGCACGCGAATAGAGCATGCGGCTTCTGACGAAGACTATCTCAGCAGGGGACTTTTCAGTGCTGGGGGTGTTGTCCGGGCCTGAGCCGCTTGGGCAGCTCGCCTTGGGAAGCCTGTCGGAGGCAGGTGGCTCGAGATCGTTGAGAGATTTCCCTGAAGAAATCTGTCAGCAAGCCGCCCCCAAGACCACGCCGTGCCAGTGGACGGCACGTGTTGCAACGCAGTGATGACGGAACGCGAGCACATGAGAGACTGGCAGGACGCCTTACCACTTAGCTGGTAATAGTTACCGCTGCCTGCGGAAACAGAGACGAAAACGGAGTGGTCCAGTAGGAGATCGATCATCAGCCTCTCGCCGGCCTGCCCGAGAAGCCCGAGAAGCTCAGGCCAAAAGGACTCCTTCAGCATCCGGACGCGCTGGTTTGGATATACCGAGGACAGGCCGGGCACGGAATCCGCCAAAGGGCAGGCGCCCCCAGGAGGCGGATTTGCTCCCCAGGCCGGACCTCTCCTGAAACCGTCACAGAGAACATTCTTGGGCCAGCTGCCATTCTTGTCCTTCTCAAACAGAGACCAAATTACAAAGTTGACGATCTAACAGCAAAAAGGCTCCATGGTCAGGGGCTGCGTCTGCGGGTCCGAAGAGACGGGGTGGCTGTAATCGAACCCGTCCGATCGGATGGGCCGAACGAACGCATGGGCTGCTCGGGACGTCACGGCACATACCTCAGACTGGCAGAACAGCGTCTTTGTGGCGCCGTCCGATAGACTGACATATGACTCGTCGCCCCTCTGCGAGAAGCCGAGCCACTGATGCCAGCGGTCGTCGGCGCGCGGCGACAGATGGTCGCGGGAGGAGGCCACGACAGTGGAGTCGAGCAGGTGAGAAACCGCCGTCTCTAGGCAGCTGGGCGGCCCCTGGTGGCCGGAGCCATTGTCGGCCGGCTTCCCTAGAGAGGCGATTTTCCTCCTCCGGAGTCTGGACGATAGCGGCAGGCTTTCCAGGACGTGATCACGCAGTGTCCGGAGCCGCGTGTAGTACTGCGATAGCACGGCGTGGGTCGGCTGCGCGGGCGACGTGTGCGCGGCGGCGTCCTCGTGGGGGCGCAGCGTGTGCTCATGCCGGTGGCTGCGCTTTCGCTTCTTTTTAGAGCGCGGGGCCTCGGCAGCTGCAGCCGGCCCAGCGCGATCCCTCGCCCGCTTCGTGCCCGTCGTCGTCACCGGCGTCGCCATCGCCATCGGCCCTGCCAAGAGCACACGGGTCTGAGCGCGACGCTGGGCCCTCCCTGGTCGGCTGCGCTGGGCGGGTTGGTGCTCGACAGCGGCGGCAACATTACAGCCGTCGGCAATTGTCCAACGAGGCGCCCCAATCCAGAGCGACAGGCCGGGGTGGCATTGGTGGTCGCGATACCGCGTTTCTCTGCACCATGTGCAGGCGAGGAACGCGTCTTGATTCGATTGGCCGGGGCGTTGTTGCGTCGGCGAATGGCAGAACGCCGTGCAATCTCAATTCTGAAAGACGCCAGGGCGCCCCAGCCCAACGCTTGGCCGCCACTCCACCAACTCTCAGAAAGGATAATAATGAAAATAACAACAAATAAATTAAAATGTTAATAAAAAAAGAAAGAAAAGAAAAGAAGAAACACGAGCGAGGAGTCGCCCGCTCGTGCACTTTTTTCTTTGTAGTAGCGGCGTCCTCCCGTCCCGCCGTCATTGGACTAGATGAGGCAGCTAGTGCTGTGCCTAATCACAGCAATTCCTCCGAGTCCCTGCCTACATAGGTACATAGGTATGTAGTTGTGTTTGTAGCTACAGTAGGTGCCGGTGTCTAGTCAGGTCCTCGGGGCGGGAGGCATGGTCGCTTTGCTACATTCCGCGGCCATGCCCTTCGGGTTTGAGGCCCTCGAAAAACGCCGCCTCGCAGCGACCTCAGTAGCGGTCGCTAGGCTGTTTCGGGCGGTGTGGGTTGTCCAGACATAGCTGGGTGAGCAATGATGCACACACAGACTGGGGCGTATCTGTGAGCGGACGGCAAACGGTCACTTAGCAATGATTATGCAACAGGGACACAGGCCAATCGAGGCGTGCACTACCCCGTGAGGGAATAAAAAAGGAAGGAAAATGGCCGGCGCCACCCAGCGTCGTTGCTTCTTTTTTGGCTTTGCTCGTATCACCAAGGTGCCGCCAAGTTTGCCCATGGGTGGCACCGGTAGGCTGGCACACGCATCATCGATCAACCCCCCAGTGCGATCGTCTCCCATTATTCTTCTTTGAGCCTGGTTTGCCATTTCCAGCATGCCCTGGCGCTGAATGGCCGTCGAGGCTGGGATCAGGCGCGGGACGGGAGCAAGCAGGTGACTGATGGCGATGGATCCGTCCCCGCCGTGGTTGCTACGATGCATCTCTGCGAGCCTTCAAGCTTCCCGACAAGGTCACAGCCAGCATGGGAGAACATGCATCCAAGGTCGGGAAGCTCTTCCGAGCCAACCTGGGCGCGTAATAGCTTGAGTGGAGACGGTGCCCGCCCGAGTAAGTCGCGAAAGGGGGAGGTGGAAAAATAAATTGAGGGGAACGGGCCAAAAGAGAAAAAAGAAAAAGAAAAAGAAAAATGAGAACAAGGCGAAAAAAAAGAAGCCCGCAGATGGGCACGCAGCATTCATGCCATGAATTTGGGCATCAGAGTTTAAAGGAGATGCGCAAAACAATGCGCCCTGCAGAGCGACTGCAGCCTGGGGCCTGGTGCGTATCACTGGCATCAGACAAAAAAAACCACCCCAGCTCACCGAATGGGAACACGCAGATAGCCACGGAGGGATGCCGCCTGCATGGACAGGCACCTTTCAACGCACCCCTGGCACTGCGGTTCGGACACGGGCGGGCAGCAAGTTGTGCGGTGCGGACTGAGCGGCCACAGCTCGTGCTTTCGCTGTGCTGTGCTTGGCTGGGGTGTTTTTCCGGTCGGGTTCAGCGGCGTTTAGTGGTGGTGTGGCTCCCCCCGTAGGCCAGTGGGGATTGGCTGCTCCCAGAAGCCTCCCACGCCCGAGCAAAGGCAGGCAGGCTCCCAAGCAAACGTGAACCCACGCTCCACGCCACCAGGCTGGAGCAAACAACCAGCCGCACCGCCCGCCCTCCATCCATCATTGATCCCTCCCTCCCTGGGATCGCCAGCACCACGACCCGCATAGGCACCAGCACCAGCAACGCAGCACACCCCCCCTCCTCACCTCGAGTCCCCCCCCGTCGCAGCTCCAGCCGGCACCGTAATCCACACCAACCGCTTCCCGCCAGATGGGTCTACGACAGCCGCCGCTCAAAGAGTGCTGCGTCTGATGTCGGCCAGCCAAACCATATCCAACTTGTTACCAGGGTAGTCGAGGGTAGTCGACTTTGTCCCGTCGCTGGGCCGTCGATCGCGCGGCATCCTCTGCCTGACCCTTGACTGATGTGTACCCTGCAATGGACGAGGCCAACGAGGAGGACCGCTTGGGCACTGCCGCTGCACCTTTGTCGCCCCGGCCATATGCAAACGTGCCTGTGAATACGCAGCCGCTCCTTCCCCCCCACGACCAGGACCACCGCCACCACAACAACGACTCGCTTTACCTGCACCACCACAACCACCACCACCAGTCTTACAGCCACGCCAGCGATCCCTACCCGTCCTCGACCGCTCCCTTCGCCCTCGACGCCGCCGCCCAGGCCGGCCTCGAGTCCCATGCCGCCGCCAACCTGCAGGTAGTCGTTGCCAATGCCGCCACCGCCCTCGACACAGCCTCCAATCCCTTCGCCAGCGTCTCCGACCCCGACGACTTCTATCGCGACTACCGAGGCGTCCAGACCGGCCCTGCCACCGTCTCCATCCCGTCCCCGCCCGCCCTGATGGCCTCCACCACCCTGCCACAGCCTCACACTCTCCCCCACGGCCACGGTCATTCGCAGTCTCATTCGCAGCCTCATCCTACCTCGAGACCGCCCGGCCCGGCCCGTGGAGACTCCAATCCCGGCCCGTCGATCCCCCATAAGCTCGCCCACGCTGCCACCACGCCTGCAGGCCACAGCGGCACCCGCCCGGCATTGCGTTCCACCTCGAGCCCCATTGACGATCGATCTACGAGACAGCCGTCTACAGGGTCGGCCTCCGGCGGCAGCGGATTCGGCTTGGGGAAGCAGCCCAGCGTGAAGGACCTGAAACGGCGTTTTGACCAGGCAGCCCCGCCGCCCCCCAAGCCCGCGGTTCCACGTCAGACGAGCACCAGGGCCGCTGGTCTGCGGAGCACATCACACGGACACACATCTGGAGCCTCGACAGCCAGCCAGGCTGCCTCGTATACCAATCTTAGATCGTCGGTCGACAGAGATGCCGGCAGCTCATCCGCCCGGTCCACGCAACGTCAGAAGTTTGTCGAGGAGGACCAGCTGTCAAGCAACCCAAAGTCTTTTGCTAGCCGCATGAGACCAAGACCACCCAATCCATCGGTCATCACGGGCGCCCACAGTTCAAAGACCGCTTCCCTCATGTCCGCGAGGTCGCCCAGCGTCCCTACGTCGCCTCGGTCCACTCGCCCCGGAGGCCTTCTCTTCGGCGAGATCCTACCGCAGGAGGATGGAGGTCGTACCGCCGGATTCGGCATCACCAAGCCATCGCAACCGCGGCGAACATCCGAATCCCAGATCTACGGCCTGAGCCCGCTCGAGAGCAACCAGTCCCCTGCTGCCGACGGAGAACCATCGTCTCCAACCGACTGGTACCGTGGCGTTGCCTCTCCCCGGGCCCAAGGAAAAGAGTCCAGAATGTCACAGAACACTCATACGAGAGCCCAGAGCGACTCATCCGGGAGCAAGTCCGTGGCTAACCGTCCGATAAATTCTCGTCAAAACCGCCGCAGCGGTCCCCCGTCTCAACCACCCTCGCCATCTTCTCGACTCCCGGTCTCGGTCAAGAAGCTCGGCACCTCCTCGAACCCGAGTAGCCCCTCTACGAGATCCAACTCGCCGTCAGTCCCCCCCAATTTCTCCACGGGTGGAAGAAGTTCGAGGCAGCGTGGCGTCTCAACCACTCGAGCAAAGACACCTTCGACGCGGTCCACAACTCCCACCACCTCGACATCCAAGACACACTCACACAGCGCAACCACCTCGCGAAGGCACCCGCCCAGCAAGATTGCCACGCCAGTTGGTCAAGCCGCCTCACGCCTAGGAGCTTTCAACGGGGCTCCGCCTCCAAAGCTGTCGCCTCCACTTCGCAGCTCGCGTCCAAGGCAGTCGGTTGCGAACGCAAGTACTGCGAGCTCAAGGCTGAAGACTGTCGAGCGGCAGAATGCTGGCAAGTCGGGCATAAAAGAGGACGACCCTGCAGCCCAGAGGCGCAAACTCTCCGTCGGCCCTATAGACTTTGCCCAGCGGAGAGAGACGATCAAGCTCGCATATAGCAAGTCAATTCGAGAATCTCAGGCGCGGGAGGCGAGACATGCCGCAAGCCAGAGACGGAAAAAGGAACAGGAAGCCAAGGCCAAGGCCGAAGCCGAGGCCGAAGCCGCCGCCGCCGCTGCTGCTGCTGCTGCATTGGCGGCGGCGGCGGTCGCGGGAGCAACACCGACGGAGCCAGCGCCAGCCGATGACTTGAGCCCTGAAAACCCCATTTCTCCAGGCACAACGCCTTTCGAGCTGCAACCGGGCAATGCAGCCGGTAGCAGCGTTTCTCAGGCACATGGTCAGAGGGAGATGGACTCGGAGCCGCAGCTCAGAGTTATCACGGGACTAGGACCCGTTGGTGATGTGGCCGCGACAGCCATTCAACCAAGCGAGGATTCTCCAACTCTTGGGATTCCAGGGAGTTTCCCTAGCTTTGGCTCCCCCCAAACCGACCAGGAACAGCCCCCGCCATCGGCGATCTCCACCACGTCAGTAATTACCGAGTTTGACAACGAACCCCAGACGGAACCGGCCTCGATGGCCGGCAATGTGGTCACCGAAGCCGGCCTAGGAATTTGCGACGCATCTATATACCCTGTTGCTCGCGAAAAAGCCACTTACCACTCCCCATTCGAAGACACGGGGGCCGAAGATGACCAGTTATCAATCAAGATATCGCTCGATGCCTTGACAATCGAGGAGCCGATTGCAGAACCAGAGTCTAGCGCAGCTGTCCATGAGCATGAGCAAAAGCATGAGCATTATCAGGAGCAGGAGAACGGCCATGAGCAACTGGACCAGGCTCACAAGCAGGGCTTTGAGGCCAGCTTCGAGGGACAGCTGAACAGGGAGAAGCAAGCCTCCACAGGAGATCTGCCACCAACAGCCCTCGATGACCAGGAGCAGGAGTATGAGCCGCGGCCTTTCATGCCTCAAGTTCAGCACACTACCGTGACTATTTTAAGCCGCGACTCGGACTTCATGCCTCGACCCAAGACGAGCGAAGGGCCGGCGGGCCACGAGCCGCACATGGATAGCCTCGAGGAATTCTACATCGGCCCTCACATAAGAGATAATCTCTCTGCATTGAGAGACTCGACATTCATGTCCTCGGAGTTCTCGGATGATCTGGTGCCCTCCTCAGCAGAAGCGCAGCGAACACCTGACACATCGCAAAGCCTGACAATACCCGGGCTCCTTTCACCTGCTAATCGGACCAGCCAGCATTCGGCTTGGACAGACTTCTCGCTAGATAGCTCTGATGGTGGCATGGACCGTCTGTCTAAATACACGACTTTTACGAGTCGTGATTCGACTCTCAGGGGCCGACCTGCGATGCTGGCTTCTGAGTCGAGGCCGCAGTCGATCACCGAAGATATTCGAGGCGAGAATATACACTACGATGCAGACTCGGCGAAGTCTGAAGGGCAACTGTCGGGTGCTTCACACCTAGACAGACATCAGCTTCCTGAACTTGATACGGGGTCTGGCTTCTCGCTTGATTACATGTCTACTCTCCAAAAGGAGGCGCACATCCCTGCCCGACCGAACCACGAGCCGCCCCCGGTGCCGACGCCCGACAATCGATCCATCCATGAGGGCCATCGCACACCTTCAAGCGGCTATTACGACCAGACTAGACCGAGCAGCTATTTTCAGAGCACCAAAGATGACGAGAGCACGTTCTCTGTCGGCCCTTCGAGGCGGGAGAGCGAGGACTATGCGCAACCTCTGTTCACGCCGCAATCGGCCGGGGGCGCTTCAATGGACAGCGTAGGCAATGGCTTCGGCCGATCTTCGACGCTCGATATCGATCCGGCCGCCGGCGGCAGCGACGAGACCAAGGATGCAGCCAGCAGTACCAAGCAGGGCTCCTCGAAAGAGAGAAACCGCCTGGTGCAACGCCAGAACGTGATAAAAGAACTCATCGACACTGAAGGCTCCTTTGTGCGGGACATGAACGTCATTGAGGAGATTTACAAGGGAACAGCGGAAGCCTGTCCAAAGCTTGATTCCAAGACGATAAAGCTCATTTTCAGAAACACCGACGAGATCATTGGATTCCATACAACCTTCCTTGCTGAGCTCAAGGAGTCCGTTTCGGTCGTCTACAGTCCCAAGGGCCGCCGCTCGCCGTTGATGAAGGAGAACGGCAGGGAGGACTCCATGGTGTCTGATTCTATGACTGTCGGTTCGACAAACTCGGCGCCTGTCAAGGATGCAAAGGAAACCGCAGCTGAGCCGGACGACAGCAAGGACAGGCTGACATCAATCGGGCCTGTCTTTGCGAGGAACATAGAGCAGATGCGGGTGGTTCACGAGAGTTTCCTGAAGACGAGCGACCCCGCGGCGAAGCGGCTGATCCAGATCCAAGAGGACGATGCGGTCCAGGTGTGGCTCAGCGAGTGCAACGAGGCGGCCAAGGACCTGACGGCCGCATGGAATTTGGACTCGCTGCTTATCAAGCCGATGCAGCGCATCACCAAGTATCCCAATCTGATCATCCAGTTGCTCCAGTACACACCCGAAGACCACCCTGATCGCGAGGCCCTGACGGCTGCTCGTGTTTCGCTTGAGAACGCGATATTGGAAATCAACAAGACCAAGAAGAACTTTGAGCTTGTGGGCCAGATAGTTGGCAGGAAGCGCAAGGATTCGGATGTTCGGGCGGGCTTTGCCAGGGCGTTTGGTAAGCGCGTTGACAAGCTGCAGGCCTCGACAGCTCGCATACAGGAGGACACCGAGTACAAGGCGCTGCAGGAGAGGTTCGGTGACGACTTCCTTCGCCTCCAGGTCGTGCTCAGGGATGTCGAGTTTTATACGCGGCAAGTGTCGGAATACGTCCGCGAGTTCCTCCAGATGCTTTCGGCAATGGAGCTTGTCATGCGACTCCAGTCCTCTCCTTTCCCCGAGATTGAGAGCAAATGGGCTCGCTTCAACGTCTCTATGAGGGACATGGAGAAGGTGGCGCTCGATCAACACCTCGCCCAAGTGAGGAAACATGTGATCGAGCCGTTCGAGCTCGTAATCAGGTGCTACAACCATCCGGGCTTGGCAATGAAGAAACGAGCCAAACGGCGGCTCGACTACGAGAGGGCGGAGCAGCTGAAGAAAGGTGGCAAAAAGGTGGACAAGCAGCTTGGCGAGCTTGTCGAGCAGTATGAGGCGCTGAACGAGACGCTGAAGAAGGAGCTGCCCAAGTTGTCGGAGTACACGGAGAGGATCGGCAACATCTGCCTCGGCAACTTCGTTTGCATCCAGGTCAAATGGTTCTCCATCTGGAAGGAGAAGGTCAAGGTCGTTCTCGAGGATACCCATGTGCCCCAGATGACCGAGGTTGTCCAATCGTTCCAGAGGGACTTCCGAGACATGGAGGAGCAGATTGGCTCCATCGGCATCCTCAACCACAGCCTGAAGCCAAGGTCCTCTCAGTCAACGATCGAGGACACCCCCATGTCCAGATCAACATCGCGGGCCCCGGAGCTCTCGCCTCGCGGCCGGGGTCTGTCGAGCACCAGCGACTCCATGGCGAGCCTCGCCACCCCGGAATTTGTGAGGACGAACAGCGGACAATTCACACTCTCACCGACCGCGGCCCCACACAACTACTACTTCAGGGACCAGTACGCCGGTTTGAACATCAACGGCCACAGCCGTCACGGGGGTCAGGTTTCACCTGCACACGCCAACAGCACCGGAAGACCGGGAACGGGAAGGAGCTACGATGCGCCCTCCGGGCCACGTCCAAGCGGTGACTCGGCCAGCCCGATGGGACAGCACAGCAGGCGAGACTCTGGGTCGACATACAACTCAAACATGCAGTCGCAGGAGCACCGGCGCTTCTCGGGCCTCTTCCACTCGGCTCTCCCCCCGGACGATCCTGAAGAACGAGGGAGGGCGTCCAGGTCATCGTCTAGAGAACGACCTACCGCCAATGGCTACAATGTGATGTGGCTCGCCGCATCCCTGTTTGAGTTCAAGATCGAAGAAACGAAGACGGAAGCTGGGTATCCCTATCTTACCTACCAACCAGGCGAGGTATGCAACCACAAGATGATCCCGCAACGAGTGTCAAATGTCCGCAATGCTAATTCAGTCCTGCTTGTAGATATTCGACGTCATCGCCGAGAAGGGCGAGCTGTGGCTCGCAAAGAATCAAGACGATCCTTCCAACCTAGTTGGTTGGATCTGGTCCAAGCACTTTGCCAAACTTGCTGACTCTTGAGGGGGCCGAATCTGACTGAGACGCCCAGTGCCATGGTGACTAGTGGCACACGATTACGGACGCATCAGCAACTTGCTCACATCGCCGATGGTATCATGACAAGTATCAAGAAAACAAGACAACAAAGAGGCAAGAAAACGTGGCTGCCTGCACCAGGAGCCTTGAGCGACCATGTTCTGGATTTTTGATTTGATTTGATTTTCGCGCGCAGAAGGAGAGTCGGGTATCTGTAGGACAGCGCAGGTGCTGGCGGCTCGCATCCAGAGGCGAAGCGGCAACAGGGAAAATAGGGAACCATTTTGTACAGGACGCAAGAAGGCGGCAAGTGAAAGGCGTTTTGTTTGGAATCCAGACATCAAGGTGAAATCTCGGGTTTTGGGTTGACTGGCATTTGGCCTCAACCAAACGGAAAACTGGAGGGGAGTACTATACTCTTGTCTCTTTCGTTTTTTCTTTCTTTCTTTTTTCTTCTGCTCTTTGTCAGTTGAGCCACACCGGGAAAGGGCTTTCTTTTGTTGCACTGGGTTTTTTGAACGGGGCTTGATGTCTCCGAAGTGTTGTACGAGGTAACGATGCAAAGATATCCCCATCCCCTTGGAGGGGTGGTTCATTGTCCTTTGCGTAACTTCGACCTCCGAGATGGTTGCGGGATTTTAGTGGCTAGGGGTAGGTCCACAACATAGACATGCAACCATCGCTATCTCGTGTTTTCGTGTGTTTTCGTGTTTTTTTGTCACGTCTCTTTACGCCGTTAAAAGCAAGATGATATTAATCACCAAGCCCTATCACGCAAAGGCCGGGTGGCCATATAAAGATCGGTAGGACATGTGTATCCGGGCACATGTGCCTACGTGCCTATCCACACGGAACTTGGACTGGCGTTAAGAGGTTGAGATGGCCACAAGATTATCTCCAGCCGAACCAAGGCTGATTAAGACGGAGCCGGTGCTGCTCGCAGAGGTTGCCAGCTCGGCCCGGGACATCAAGGGCCTCGCCCGTGCGGTGCGAGCGCTCGGGCCAGGAACCTCTGCACGGGCAGCGGCGGAGCGGGTCAACAGCGAATCGAGACTGACTGGGGAGGGAGGTCTTCATCGACGACTGCCAGCTTGACGAAGCCGCCCCGTACGCGCGTGCTGGACCAGGAAGCGACCAGGAGCTTGCGGGGCAGAAATTTGGCGGCATCAGCCTGGCACCCTGGATGCCTCCTTGGAGCGTGGCGTGTCTACCAGGCAATTACCACATGCGGCCAGGCACTAAATCGTTGTTTGGCTCTGGTGGGGCCGTGGCCTGGTCGCTGACGTCTGGTGGAGGGCCTGGAAGTGGAGGCGAGTCGGGGCCATTCCCGCCCGGCAAGCTTGCATTAATGTTGATCCTAACCTACATAAGCGGCCGTGCGCGTGTGCCCCATCCCAATGTTGTTGTTGGCGCCGATCGGTTGTGATGCGCCCCTCGCGCGTGCGCATTCCCGCCGGCGCAGGCGTCGTCTCCGCGGCCGTTTGCCAATGCATGTCCTGCTGCTGCCCCTCCCCAACATCACCCTCCCTCTGCATGAACCGGCTCCCGGGTCGGTTCAGCACGGCGATCCTGACAAGGTTCCAGCGCCCTCGCGCGCGTTATGCGCATTCATGCGCCGCTGCTCTCCGTGGTACCGACGNGCCAGGTGTGAAGCTGACCCCCCCCCCCCCCCCCAACGATCAAAAGAAAGGAGCCCCGAACTAACGGGCGCTAAGCTGCAGCCCAGATCTGGGCCACCCAAGGCCCTTGTTCCAGAGGCCATGCACGATGCCATCGACCCGGCTGCATCGCATCAACGCCAGCCGAGTCTCTGCAGCACCTGCATGATCCTTTCTTCTTTCTCGCCTTCTCTTTGCGTCAATGCTGCTGGGACAGTGGACCCTAGATGAGTACGTACCTACTTACAGTAGGTAGTACCTACCTAGGTTGGATAGTACCCACCGGCCTGCGCTTCATTGTGTATCTCGTCTAGTTGCCCAGCACCGCCAGTGCCTCCTCAATACATATTACCTATGTACGCATACACGGACGGTTGTGTGCGGCACGATATCTGTCTGTGCGCCTTGGGATACCATCCACACCCAAAAGCATCGAAGCTCGCGAGGCTCCGTCGGAACAGCAAAAAGCTCACCCTTGTCTGCCTGGAGACGGGGAACAGGGGGGAGACGGGGAACTTCGACCTCCTGGTCAAGTCAATCCCCGATGAGCTGCCGGCTGCGACCCCGTTTCTTCTTGGCTCGCATTGCTCGTCTGATGTTGCAGCCTCCAGCTTTTTTCTTTTTCTTTTTTCTTTTCTCTCTTTTTTTCTTTTTTCTTTTCTCTCTTTTTTTCTTTTTTCTTTTCTCTCTTTTTTTCTTGTTTCTTTGATCTTATTTCTTTCCTTCGATGTGCAGCTGTTGTAAGGTATGTACATGTTGCCAAATTACGGCGTAGCAGCCAATATGGAGGGCACTTGCGAAGTCGGATTTTTTACTTTAATTTTTCTTTTTCTCCGTCTCCATCCATCTCCCCGTGCTCCTTCTTCCCCCTTCCCAGCACCTTAGCCTTCCTTCCCACCCCCACCACGACCACTTCCGAGTTCGAAAGGGGACGAAAAATGAGAGCATTGGGCTGGAGAACACCCAAACACTGCTGCTCAACCGGGCAGCCTGCTCGACTCGTCAACAGGACGATGCAGACTGAAACGGCCAACCCAATGGGCAAATGCCCACTGCGACTAGGTAAGCGCCGGCGGGGGAAGGCCATGCACCCACCCTTGCACGCGCGCAGGCACACACACACAGATACCACGGAAAGAGGTCGAAGCCCACGGCCTCGGGAACTTACAACGAGATGAGCATGAGCACAGCTCACGCGTCTCAGCCCATCCATCCATGGGCAGGGGGGGCTGGGGTTGTACTGTGCTCTAGTACGCATGGCCAAGTATGTGGCCCAGGCCTCCGGAAATGGCATATACATGGAACTCGACCGCCTCCCTTGGTATTTACTTGTATTGCGCAAGGCAGCCACACCTTGGCTCCTCATTGCTGACTCGAAAGGAACGCCTCCCCGTCTCCCGATGTGGTTCTCTTTCCGCCACACCAGAGCACTCGCCCATCATGTAGGCGCCACGAGGCGGTTTGCCCGGCTTTGGGGCGGAATTTGACATATGGATTTCAGGGGGTTTGCGGGGCAGAACCCAGCCGCCGGGCAACAGTATTGTCGGTACGCCCTAGAAGCTGGCACCGCCAGACTGAGAAACACCTTGCCTCAGCCAACGGCTTCTCTCTGGCCGACCCCTTGCATTGAGCTGCGTCTCAGGCGTGCTCGGCCATTGATCGGGCGATGCCGTCATAACGGCCGATGCGACCACTCTCGTAGGACGGAAGCCCATGCGCCTTGGTGGCTGTAGTATTGGTTTCTTCGTCGTATCTTGGGCTTTTTTTTTACCACATTCTGCTCTTCTCTTGTTGTGTATGATGGCACGTAGGTTGGGGCAACCCAAGTTCTCACGAAGTGATCCCGAACACGGCATATCTCTGGCCTGGTCCATGGCTCATGTAGTCCATTTCAACCCGCGGCGAGAAGAAGAAGAGAGAGCGAGCGACAGAGAGAAAAAAAAAGGAAAGAAAAGAAAACGGTCGACCCAGAACCAGACCACGCATGGCTTGGAGTCCTTGGCGCTGCTACGACTATCCCCACAACAATAGCACGTTCGTTGAAAGATGTGCTCACGTCAACTTGATCTCCATTGAGTTGGAGATCTGGCACACCAGACGAGCAGCCAAGACATCTTGGACAGCTCCCATGGTTGGCATGCGTCCGGGGTTGGCAGTTACAGGAATACGCGTTTATGGAGGTACCTAGATACACACCGCCATCTTAAATTTACGCCGTGATGTGATGGAGATAGATGCGGTGCCTGGCCTAGATCTGAAGATTGGGCCTTTCTTCATTCTTATTTTTCCTTTCCTTTTATTTATTTATTTATCTTTTCTTTTTTTTGCCATTTTGTGTCAAAAGTTCTCTGCCGTCCCTTTGTAGTCCATGGATATGACAGAATTGCGAAGCACATCGAGAGATATGACGGGCACTGATCCGACAAACGGCTGGCAGGCAACCAAGAGTAATCCCTACCGGGCCGTTTGCGGTTCCGCTACTCGCATCCCTGGCTGCTGTGAGTCTGGTCGGATGTCATGTTGGGTGAGTTGTTACCGAGCTTGGGGTGTGGGGTTTGCTGACCGCGGTGGTGGCTGCCGCGTGCATCTTCGACCCCGTCGCCAATTAAGCCGCTTTCGGTCATGACCGCCAGCGGCAGGCGATGCATTCCAGGATAACTTGTTCATGACGGATGGGATTGGAGCGGGGGGCCAAGGAGCACAAAACAAGCAGGAAACAGAGAGAGAGAGACGCCATTCATGGGGCGACAACTCGGGCAGCAAGTATCCATCGTGTCTAATTGAGCAAGCACAGAGGTAATAATTCCTCGGGGGATTCCAGATGGAGACAGGCACCCCTTAGATAATGAGAGAGGTATGTAGACCTCGAACGCTCAAGAATGGAAGCGCAAATAGATGCTCCAGCCGGGACGCGGGATCCCTGGCATTTGTGGTGCAGTCAAATCAATCGGGAGCTCAAGCTGCTTTGCTTGGGCGCAAAGGCGGGACCTCCTCCTTCGGTGCAGCTTTGCATCAAGTCGAGGGAGCAAGCGCGACCTGACCTTAGCAGACGGGCGGCCATCAATAATAACAATCGCACAGGGATCTGCTGTCAGGGGACCTTCGCGCCTTCATGCCGCCAGTGGGTCCGGCGTGTGCCTCAACCCACCTCTACCGCAAAAGGCTCCAGCGTTGAGTGCCAGCCCGAGAACGGATGCTCGCCTGCTGCCAGACAAATCTTGTCCCTCATCTGCGGATGCCCAGGCAAACCTTCCCAGCGGCCTTGAACTGGAGATCAAGCACGTCGGCCAGCCCATTATAAACCGAGGGCCCATCCGTTCCCCTCGCCAGCCTGGCCCGACTCCCGCCCGCCCGAAAAGACGAAGCACAGAGCCCCAGCCAGCAGTGCCAGCCAGCCAGCCCGCCCGCCGTGCGCGCGCAGCCAACATTGCTCGCCGCTCCCAACCCGACCTTGCCTGGCCGTGCTTGCCTGCCTTGCCTGCCTGCCGACCCACGCCACTGCAGCCGCCAGGCTCCATCCAGCGAGCAGTGCAGCAGCACGCAGAAACGCCCCCAGTCCAGTCCAGCCCGTGCCCAGCTCCGATTTCCCCCCACATCCAGTCCCCTTCGCCCAAAATGAATCCAGCAGCCTACCCCCCGCAGAACTACTACTATCCCCCAATGTCTCACCAACCGCCTGCCGCCGCATCCAATTCCAACAGGCCCGCCGCCTCCTCCGACATGCACGCGGTCCAGCCCGCCGGCGCTCCCCAGGCCCAGTCCGAGCCCCTCAAGCCGCTTGTCGGCGAGCAGAGCGGGTGGACTTTCCGGTTACATGTCGCGCAGCAGCCCCAACGCGCCCGCATGTGCGGCTTTGGCGACAAGGTAAAGCGCCGCCTCCTCCTCCCCTCTCTCTCTCGCTCTCTCATTGTCTTCTTCCCTCCCGCCAGCCCCTTCAATCCCGCTCTCACCCCCGCGCTGTATCCTGCCTAGGCCTCAGCCTCCTCTAGACTCTGCCCTTCTACTGCGGCGTGCACCTCTGCGACGCGGAGGCGGACGGGTGGATCAAGAAAGGAGATAGAAAGGCAAGGGTAGAAAAGAAAAAAAAAAGAAATGATATGGGCGAGCAAAGGCAGGTGGGGAAGAGCCCACGGGATGGAAAGAAGCAAAGATTGAGGAAAAGATGCAGTAGGAAAAGGAAGGACAAACAACGCCCCCCGATACTAATGCGCTCGCCTTGGTTGGCCCATTACAGGACCGAAGACCAATCACCCCGCCGCCTTGCGTCCGCCTAGTCATCACCGACAAGAAGACGGGCAAGGAGATAGACTGCAAGTACGTTGTGGCGTGACGGGGGAACAAACCCACCCGGCTTTTTCTTGCGCGCCTGGTTTCGGCCATGGAGCTCATCTGACACCTGTCTGCTCTCCAGTGAAATCGACCATGGCATGTACGTCCTTAACGTGGACCTATGGTCCGAGGACGGCGTGAAGGAGGTGAACCTGGTGCGCCACACGTCGGCCACACCCTCTATATCGTCGACCACACCGGCATCGTTTGCGCAGATCGACGAGGCCACGCCCGCCTTTTCACCATTCCTGTCCTCGAACCGCGACATACCTCAGTATCCGGGCGCCCCTGGCTACACTCCGAGCGTGACCCCTTACGCGCAGGGCGGTTACACCCCGCAGACCCTCTCGTCAGGTGAGTTTGCCTCTACCGTGCGCCCGCGCCGGTGCTTCCCGTCTCTGCAGCCGCCTGTTTTGCTGTTTTACTGACCCATGTTTCTGCCACTCAGTCGGGGCTTCCTACGGCATGGTCGGCAACGGTTTCGGTGGCCAGACCGCACAGTATTACCCCGGCCAAGCCGACGTTCACGGCGCAATGAACTCTCAGGCCATGGCGCCATATGGCCTCCCGCGCATGTATAATGGCGCACCCGAAATGCCCATGCAGCACAGGATGTCGGTTCCCGGCAGCCACCAGCCCCAGGGCATGTTTACTAGGAATCTCATCGGCAGTCTTTCGGCTAGCGCTTTCCGCCTCCAAGACCCTCAGGACAGGATTGGAATTTGGTTTGTTCTGCAGGATCTCAGCGTGAGAACCGAGGGCACTTTCAGGTAAGCAGGCCCGCCCGAACTTTTTTTTTCAACTCTTAACTAACCCTTCCAGGCTACGTTTTTCATTTGTGAATGTCGGAGTGCCTCCGAGATCATCCAACGGAGGCTCGTCGAACCAGAGCTCGGTCGTCAACACGGGCAAGGCGCCCATCCTCGCCTCGTGCTTTAGCGAGTCGTTCCAGGTGTACTCGGCCAAGAAGTTTCCCGGCGTGTGTGAGAGCACGCCCCTCAGCAAATGTTTCGCCAACCAAGGGATAAAGATCCCGATACGGAAAGAGGGCGGCAAGGGCAACGATGGTGGCGACGACGATGACGACTAGACGAAACCCATGAGACAAGCCTTGCATCAACTAGGAGGGGGTGGTTGCCGCATGTAGCCCACCCTCGGACGGATTCCCGGAAGCACGATACAAAGTGTGGGTGGCACTGGAGGCTTTACAGAACCCAGGGCGGTACAGAACGTTCGATACATCATGCTTTACACAGACAGAGTCAATGGCCTCATGGAGGGATATTGGAGAGCAAGAGAAAGTCTGGATATTTGGGATGTAGATCTGAACAGGCGGCAGATGCAGGCGCGCCTGGAAGATGATAACTGCTCCACAGAGGAGCCAATGAGGTCACGACAGCCATGGAAAATGTGTACATATACCTAGCTAGAAGGCGCATGGACTACCGAGATACCCTCCCTTGGATTAGTACAAAAACAAATAGCCCCGCATGTATGAAGATACGAGCATCATGAATGATGCAGCCTCGAGATGCGCCAAGAGACTGGGGGATGTGGATATCACTTGGCTAGGTAGTTGGGTTTTGTCAGTGTGGATGCTTGTTACAGTCAAGGGAACTGGCCCAGTGGTGGTTTTTCTTTTTTGTTGTTATGAAATCAAGCCCAGCCTTTGCCATGTACGGCGAAATAACCCCTGGCCCAGGGGGCAAGATATGAGGATGGAACGATCTAGTCCCCATGCAGCCAGCGCGCCCCAAGGAACCCGCATAAGCCAGTGGGTATAGATGTAAAAAGAAAGAAAAGGAAAAAAAAGAAGAAAAAAAAGAAAGCCCCGAAGCTTTTAGGGCTGACTGTCTATGACGGCAGCAAGACAAATCAAAAAGGCATCAATCACAGACCCTGGACCCTGCGCGCCTTCCTCAAAATTGTCTAGTCTGTCAGTGCCGCTGGAGGCGTATGGACACTTGGTTCGGATGGATATGTATTGCTTTTTCTTCTTCATCTTTACATGGGCTTCGACCCAAATGCCTGTTCCGGACTAGTACGACTACGCACATACCTACTTACTACCCAGATCAGTAACCATTGCGAGAAACGCCTAGTGCTGGATAAAGTGGACAGTAGCCAGTGGGCTTCTACTGCAAGGGCGGCACGCTTCTCAAAACCGTGCCGGGACAGGAGACGGAGAGACTTTCGGAATTTCCCGAGGGATCAGACGAGAACAATGAGGGGATAGCAAAACCAAAAGAAGCTAGGAATGCTGCCGAGCCCGAGTGGCCGGGATCGACATGTGCCGCAGGATGCTAAAGATCAAAGCTCCGGGTCCCTTGGTGGTGTGTGTGGGGAGGCCAGCACCAACAGGCCAGGAGGGTAGCAAATACGGAGATGGAGGGCATTTCCCGGTTGGCGTGGATCCCCACTCGCAGCCATGTTACATGCGCACGCCCGGCGCCTGTCGCTAGGAAGCTTAGGGCTGTGTATCGGCAGGCGGGGAGGCGGGGTATCATACGGGTGTAGTTATGTACTTGGTGGATAGTAAAAGTGGCTGTATGTGTATATGTAGGTAGTAGGTACCTAGGTGTCCGGGTATATGCCTAGAGACCGAACGTTTGGGGACCTGGCAGCAGCTCCCGACGGAATGCCAAGCCGCCCAAACGCTCGCTATGGCTAGTCTTCCAAGCGACGAGATGCAGCGTGCATTGATTGCGGCCTCGCTAGGCTAGGCGTAGCCACAGACGCGAGATACCACCGTGGTAATTAGAGGGTTTGGCTGAAAATTCCCCCAGTGGTGTTCTTCGCGCATGCACCAGACCGCACCGGCCGACCCGTAGCATCCGGCAAATTGCAGCCCTGAATGAGATGAGAAGGTCGGCAGGCGCCAGAAAAGAAAAGAAGAAAAAAAAGCCTTGGCCTTGATCAATTGCGGCACTCGCTGGCGCTAGCACCCAAGGGGCAATGGCGATTCAGCCTACCTCATGTGGTTGGGATGGCGACCACAGCGCGTTGCTCTGCCCTGCCATGTGACCGGCGCCTTGGATCGCATCCCTGGGCGCGTGCGCGTGCCAGCCCAGTTCCACATCCCATGTCTCCCATTGTTCGCAGCCCGCCCCAAGAGTAGCAAGGCTCCCCGACCGGGTTTCTCTTCTCAAACCCGGCACCGTCGCCTCGCCAACAGCACAAGCTTCCGTCCCGTCTCGTCGTTCATCAAACTAGAGGACCCGCCAAAGAGTTCAGCTTACCTTTTCCACCTCGGCCCAACGGCCCCGCGTCCCACAGCCCCTTGCCTTGTCCCATCTTCCCTCCCCCCC